>CM054061.1:128321158-128573246 GCA_028641055.1 Alopecurus myosuroides | reverse complement strand
CTTTATTCGCGAAACTTTTATCAGATCCCCGGGATGCCGGGTGCAGATGTACCGAAACAATTATGCTTGTCGCTTGCTACTCTGTCTTATTCACGTTTGATATTTTAACTTAGTCAATTTGAGCGACCTTGGCTCGATGCCGGATTGCGTTATCATGCGAGTCCCCGAGTTGCATTTCTTATTCGCTCTTCCTTTTTATCTCAGCTCTTACCCGCAACTTGTTGCTTTTTTGGTATTCGAGTCACAAGAATTCAAAGTCGGAGTTGCAAATACTTAGCCACTTAGAAATACTCATAGTAACGCAGCCCACCACTTAGCCGAGAAGGAGTTAATAAGAACAACAGTAAAAGACATCCTACTCGGTTCCTGCACTTTTTCTTTCCTTAGTAATTTTTCTTGTGCTCATTGACCTTTTGCTTGTTCTCTTGCTTGCCATGAAGCCGGGTTTCGGACAGCAGCAGAGTCGAAGAGTTGGCATGTAGGTTTAAACACAGTACTAGATGTACTCGTGAAATTTTAAGCATAGCAACCGAGTAGACAAAGGGTGAAGCCGAGTAAAAACACACAGAGCAAGTTTAGGCGAGGGCAGTCCCGGAGTTCAATTTCAGATTGCAGAGTAGAATTTCAACTCGGATAAGAGGGTACATACACATCTTTTCTTACGAATGAAAGCGACGAAGTAGGGCTACATTCCAAGGGCGCTTGGATTCCTCTCCAGCTTCATCTGCCCTATTCTCCTGTGATGGACGCATGTCCACGAGATAATAGGCGTCATTGTGCAGCGCTTTGCTCACAATGAAGGGCCCTTCCCATGGAGGAGACAATTTGTGCATCCCGGCTGTGCATTGCACAAGCCTGAGGACCATGTCCCCTTCTCGGAAAACCCTTGGGTTCACCTTTCGGCTATGATAACGCCGCATGTTTTGCTGGTAGATAGCTGAACGTGACAGAGTAAGCTCTCTTGCTTCTTCGAGCAGGTCAACGTCATCTTCTCGAGCTTCTCTCGCCTCCACCTCAGTGTAGAGGGTTACTCGGAGGGAGTCATGCTCTAAGTCTATTGGCAACACGGCCTCAGCCCCGTATACCAAGAAGAATGGCGTGTAGCCGGTTGACCGGTTAGGGGTAGTCCTTAGACTCCACAACACCGCTGGCAACTCGTCTAGCCAACACCCAGGTGTTTTCAGCAGCGGCTCAATCAGCCTTGGCTTTATGCCTGCCAGTACCATGCCGTTTGCTCTTTCCACTTGCCCATTGGAGGCGGGATGCGCAACAGATGCAACATCCAGTCGGATGTGCTTATCTCTGCAGAACCGCACCATTGCTCCTTCTGCGAAATTCGTGCCATTGTCGGTGATGATGCTGTGCGGGTAGCCGTATCTCAGGATCACATCCTTCAGGAATTTCACGGCTGTAGCTCCATCGCACTTCCGAATAGGCTTCACTTCAATCCACTTGGTGAACTTGTCCACCATGACTAAGATGTGTGTCATGTTGCCTTTAGCCGGCTTGAAGGGGCCAACCATATCCAGGCACCATACAGCAAACGGCCATGTGATAGGAATGGTTTTCAGCTCGGAAGCAGGCATGTGGATCTTACTTGCGAACATCTGACAGCCGCTGCACTTCCTCACGATGTCTTCAGCTTGCTGCAGAGCTGTGAGCCAGTAGAAGCCATGTCGAAAAGCTTTCTTGACCAATGCCCGAGAAGAGGCGTGGTGCCCGCATTCTCCTTGGTGTATTTCCAACAGAATCTCTCCTCCTTCTTCTGGGTCCACACAACGTTGCAGCACGCCGGTGGCACTTCTTTTGTGCAGCACATCTCTGAATATAGTGTAGCCCTTGGATCTTCTCCGAATCTGCCTTGCGACCACCTCATCTTCTGGCAGAGTACCGTCCCTTAGAAAGGATAATATGGGCATGGCCCAACTCGGTGTCTCCCGTGTGGGAAACACTGGTTCGTCCACTTCCATTGGGACAGGCACCTCTGGCTGCTCTTTAGGGTTTGGAGCACTTCTCTGGAGCCCTGAACGATTGGCAAGGACCTCCTCAATGAATGCGACAGTCCCCGGGTTAAGGACAGCAGTCCCCGAGTAGGGAACGGCAGTCCCCGAGTAAGGAGTGGCAGTCCCCGAGTAGGGAGTGGCAGTCCCCGGGTTCTCTGTTGCATTCTCCCAGTTGATCTCCATTGGTACGGATTCTTCACTTGGCAGAGAAGGAACGAATATGGATTCTGAGTTGGGAGAGGGCTTGATGGATGGCTTCCTCAAGTGCTCTAAGGCAACCCCCGCCGGGATGGATTGCCGAGAAGATCCCAACTTGGACAGCTCATCTGCTGCTTCGTTCTCTGCTCGGTGAATATGCTGGAACTCGCAGCCTTCGAAGAACCCAGTCATAGACTGTACCAGGAAGCGGTACGATGCCATGTTGGCATCCAGAGCATCCCAAGTGCCAGAGACTTGCTGCACCACTAGATCTGAATCGCCGTAGCATATAATGCGCTGCACGCCAACCTCCCTGGCTACTCGCAGGCCGTGCACCACGACCTCGTACTCTGCTACATTGTTGGACGCCTTGAAATGAATCTGCAGCACGTACTTGAGCTGATCTCGCTTGGGTGACGTAAGCACGACGCCAGCACCGAGGCCTTCCTTCACCTTCGAGCCATCGAAGTGCATCTTCCAGTAATTGGAAACTGGAGCAGGAGGTTCGTACTGCACCTCAGCCCAATCCACCAGAAACTCTGCCAAGATTTGAGACTTGATGGCTTCTCTTCTCGCATACGCGGGAGCGTACGCGGCCAGCTCGATTGCCCACTTGGCTACTCGGCCACTCGCCTCTTTATTGCCCATGATATCCGAGATGGGAGTAGAGCTCACGACAGTGATAGGATGCTCTTGGAAGTAATGCTTTAGCTTCTTGGCGCCCAGGTACACGCCATAAGTCATCTTCTGGTAATGCGGGTAGTTCTGCTTGGAGCTAGACAGCACTTCACTGAGGTAGTATACTGGGCGCTGCACGCTCTTGCCTTCTTCTTCTCGCTCCACCACAATCACCACACTGACCACTCGGTTGGTGGCAGCAATGTACAACAGCATTGGCTCCTTGGGTAGCGGACTAGCCAAGATAGGAGCGCTAGCCAGCATTGCCTTCAGCTCGTTGAATGCCACATCCGCTTGCGGAGTCCAGACAAACTTGTCACTTTTCTTCATCAGCTGGTATAGAGGCAGGGCCTTCTCGCCCATTCGGCCCAGGAAACGGCTCAGAGATGCCAAGCAACCAGTGAATTTCTGCACATCCTTCAGGGATCTCGGCAAAGACATGCTCTCAATAGCTTTTATCTTTGAAGGATTGGCTTCAATGCCCCGACTAGATACCAGGAAGCCGAGTAGCTTGCCACCCGGGACACCAAAGGTGCATTTACTCGGGTTCAGTTTCATTTTATACCTGCGCAAATTGGCAAAGGTTTCCTCAAGGTCGGCAAGCAGAGTATAGTGTTTTATTCGTTTTGATGACAATGTCATCTACGTACACCTGCACATTCTTGCCGAGCTGATCGTGCAAGCATTTCTGCATGCACCGCTGATAAGTAGCACCCGCATTCCGCAACCCGAAACACATGACACGATAGCAATAAGCCCCGTACGGGGTAATGAAAGCAGTCTTTATTTGATCAGCAAGATTGAGAGCTATCTGGTGGAAACCCGAGTAGGCATCTATGAAAGACAGCAGTTCACAACCAGCAGTGGAATCGATCACCTGATCGATGCGAGGTAGCGGGAAGGGATCCTTGGGGCATGCTTTGTTCAAGTCGGTGTAGTCGACACACATGCGCCATGCAGTAGCAGCCTTGGGATCCTCCTTCTTCTTCTCGACCATGACCGGGTTGGCCAGCCAATCCGGATGCAGCACCTCCATGATGAAATTGCTTATCAGCAACTTGGTGATCTGGTCACCAATGGCCTTCCTTCTCTCATCTCCGAAGCGGCGCATAGCCTGCTTCACTGGTTTGGCGTCAGGACGCACATGTAACGAGTGCTCAACCAACTCCCTCGGGACTCCTGGTAAATCTTCATTGGACCAGGCGAACACGTCCCGATTCTCACGGAGGAAGTGGATGAGCTCGCTTTCCTATTTCTCCGCCAACCCGGAGCCAATGATGGCTACGCGGTCGGGGAACTCAGGGTCAACCTGGACCTTCTTAGTCTCCTGGGACGCCTGGAACGCGGTCCCGTGCTGTGTACTCGGCACGCCCTGCGCACCAGCTTGCGCGGATTGCGCCATAGCCACCACCTCGTACATCTTCTTCTTCTCGGCAGCAATCACCATAGACTCTGCCAACTGAGAACCAGCAGAGGCACATTCCATGGACTTCTTGTAATCACCAGAGATGGTAATCACGCCATTGGGACCAGGGATCTTCATCTTCAGATATGCCGTGTGGGTAGAGGCCATGAACTTGCTCAGAGCAGGCCTGCCGAGTAGGGCATGGTAAGGGCTTTGGTGATCGACCACCTCGAATTGCAGGCTCTCTGTGCGGCAGTTCTCCCTTGTGCCGAATAGCACATCTATCCACACTCGGCCAATCGGGTTGCACGAGACCCCCGGCACAATGCCATGGAAAGTGGTCTTGCTGGGTAGCAGCATGTTCTCGGCCAGCCCAAGCTTCTCGAGTGTGTCTCTATACACAATGTTGATGCTGCTGCCGTTGTCGATCAGCACTTTGCTGAACCTCACATTCTTCTCGGGACCCAGGAAGGTAGGATCCACCACCAAAGCGTAGCTACCCGGGTTGGGCATCACCTTGGGATGATCTACTCGGGACCACTTGATCTCTTGGTTGCACCAATGCATATAGTGAGGAACAGCAGGGATCACGGCATTGACCTCCATTGCGCGCCTGTGCTGTGACTGCTTGTCGACGGGCTCCGAAGTGAAGATCATGTAGCTCTCATGGTGCTCTTGGTACTGGTTGCGGCCTCCGCCCTCATTATTGCCGTTGTTGTTGCTCTGGTAGTTGTTGTTGCCTCTGTTGTTGTTGCGGTTGTAGTTGTTGTTGTTGTTGCGGTAGCCTTCATTGTTGAAGTGACGGTTGGCTCCTAAAGCCACTTGGTTCACGTTTTCTCTTCTCGGGAACACTGGCGGCCGGGCTGCGGGTGCGCGAGCAGGCTGCACATTGGCATTTGCAGCCGGCAGAGGAGGAGGAGGAGGCAAGCCTTCATTCCGGATCAGATCCCACCACTCGCACTGTCGGGTAGTGTGGTTAGCAGGCCTTGAGGGGTGCTGAGTGTGGAAACTGCATGGGCCATCCTTCATGTCGTCGAAGACGAACTTCCTAGTCTGCTCCGAGTTGCCGCTACCCGACTGAGGAGCACGGAATGGTTTCTTGTTGCCTTGGCCCTGGTTCTGGTTCTGCCCGTAGGCTGCAGCAGGTTTCTGCCTTTGGCTACCCCCAGCTCCAACAGCCACTGTGTTCACCTCCTCGGGGTCATACCGAACATCTATTCGGTCACCCATGCGCTTGTTGCGGAACTCGTTGCGCTTGTTGCTGTTGAAGTTTCTTCTCGGCTCGGAGGAATCCATAAGAGGCTGGGTAGGATCGCCGAGTGCGTACTGATCTGCAATCTTGATGGTCTCCGCCAGAGTGTTTGGCATCTCCCTCTGCAACATTTGCCACAGCATACTGCCATGTATGCAACCCTGCGCAAACCAAGTAATGGCCTGGGCTTCATTCACACCTTCGCAGGTGTTCCGCAATGTGCTCCACCGAGTAAGGTACTCGCGGTCCGTCTCGTCTTCCCGCTGCCTGCAAGCAGACAACTGCTGTGGCCTATTCGGCCTCTTGTAAGTGCTGGTGAAGTTGCTGACGAAGGCGTCCGAGAAGTCCAGCCAGCAATTTATGCTGTTCTTGGGCAAGTTGTTGAGCCAAGTGCGAGCTGGACCCTCTAGCATCTGCGAGACGTACCGCACTGCCCATCTCCGGTTGCCGCCCGCGATGTGGACTGCGGTGACATAGTCATTGAGCCAATCCTCTGGCTTGGTGCTGCCATTGTAGCTCTTGGTGCCCCTTGCTAGCTGGAAGTTCTTCACGGACGGCTCATTCATGATGCACGGGCCAAAGCACTCGGGGCCAGGAGGACCCGTGTTCTCCAGCCGCGCCGACAAGCTGATCCGGTCCAGCTGGTGCCTTGCATCTCCAGGCGCCAACACGCGCTCGCCCACACGATCCAGAATGTCATAGCCAGCCATCCCCATGGCCGAATCGCCATCATCATATCGGTCCACCTGCACAGCTGCAGGCTGCTCCACCGGGTTGGCGGCTGGCGCCACTGCACGCGGCTGCTGCCTCTGCCAAGTAGGCTGAGCGACGGGATGCTGAGAAGGACCTGGGCGCTCTCCATCTCGGGCCTGGCTTTGAGCTTTATGGGCTTGAAAGCCTGCTCCTGCAGCGTTGTGTTTCTGACCGGACTGCCGCGGCGACAGCCGGGTCGTACACCTGCATTTGCCTACCCTTGTCGGAATGCCCACTCCGGCTTCTCTCACGGCTAGGATGCGGAGATGAAGCCTGATCGTTAGATCTGGCCACGTGCGAGTGCACCACCTGAGAATCTCCAGCACCCGGGTTGGCTTTCCGGAACTCCTCGTTCTGCCTAGCCGCCTCTAGCACCAACTCGTTCAGCCTCTCCTGCTGCCTAACACGCGCGTCGCCAACTAGATGCGGCAACTCGGCAGCTACGGCCTCAGCAGCTCTAAGTGTCTTGGCGGGTGTGCTGTATCTGGGTCTAGTGGAGGTGTTTGCGGTGGCGGACTGACTGAGAGCCTCTACAACCGTTGCCATCTCGGCACCTAGGTTGCGACGCCTAGCACCTACTTTGCTAGCTCTCCTAACAACTGGTGTGAAACCGTGAGCCTTGTTGTACTCAAGCTGATCTAAGCTAAGCTCTAGCCTGATCTTCTCCAACTCCGCCTGCTCAGCGAGCAGCTCCTGGCGCTGCCGATCGAGCTGCGCCTTCATGGTCAGGAGCTCGAGGTCAGTGGGAGGCGGCATACCTGTCCGCGCAGCAGACGCAGGGATCGTCGGAGTAGTGGAGAGCGGAAGGTTGCACTCCTTCTCGTAAGGCTTGTGCGTCTTTCCGCCAGCACTTGAGCCAGCGAGATCCTCGACGACGGCCGCAGCGGTGGCAGCCGCGCCCTTCCCGGCATCAGCAGCGGGGCCGGTCATCATCACCTCCGCGACGCTCGCGGAGCGGCTCGACGACCTCCCGCGTGCGGCGATGATGGCGGGTGGATCCTCCGCGTCATGCACCAGCTCGGGGTACTCGCGGTCGATGACGGTGGCGACGTAGACGAGGTGCGCGCCGAAAGAAAGCACCGTGCCGCCCTCCGGCATGGCCCTGCCGCCGAAATCACCGGCGTTGTCGGTGACGAAATCGAAGGAGCCGAATCTGTTGACAAGGCCACAGACAACGCGCTCTCCGGTAGCAGAAATCGATCCCGTCCGAACGGAAACTCCAGCCAGCGCCGCTGGTTGCCCCACGGTGGGCGCCAACTGTCGTGGTGGTGTCACGGCAGATGCCATAGGATGGCTAAAGATGTGGGGACGAAGGACGCTGGAGGCGCTCGGGGAGGGATCACGCGACGAGTAGAAGCGTGAAGGATGAAACAAGCACTGCAAACAACTCGATCTACCCAGGTTCAGGGCCCTCGTGAGGAGGTAAAACCCCTACTCCTGCCTTTCTCTTTGTATTTTGATGTCTCACCGAGTAGCCACAGTACAAATGTTCTTGCTACCGAGTAGCCACTCTTCTCTCTACTAGAGGAACTAGGTCAAGAACGTGAACCAGTCCAGGATCTAGGTCAAGCATCCCTCGCGCAGGAGGGGGCAGGGCACCTTATATACCTGGTGCCATGCCGGATACAGCCAAATACAAACAGATGTCGACATTGTGTGCACACCGTCCTTCTTCCGAGTTCCCGCTGACAGCTTTGGCTTCTAGATTTGTCCCGGTGCGGAAAGTCGTTGGGCAAAACCAAGTGTTCAGTCTGTTATCACTGTGGCAAACACATAGTAGGTCCCCCTATCCTGCGACGCCCTGCTGACACACTGTCGCTGTCAGGCACGCCGTCCCCAGATGAACAGTGTTGTGAACAGTGCCAAGTACGGACCCGGGATACGCGGGATTCGGTGTCAGAACGGCTCCTTTGACTTCGGTCCCGAGTAGGTTCCCGCCATTTCTACTCGGACCAGCTCTTCTATTCGGAGGAGCACAATTCTCTTGATTCATCCTCCTGGCCGTCTAGGTGTTAGACCGGGTAGCAGTCGACCGGGTAGTGAGTACCAGGTAGCCGGCTACTCGGCCAAACATCCCTTCTGATCTTGCCTTTAGCACTTGCCTTTACCCTATTCGGGGGTAACCCCCCGACACATCTCTTATTTAGAGATGTTAGTTTTAGTAGTGTTGTGTGATTACTCTAATGTTTGCTTGCTTTAGAATTTCGAGAGTTTTTGTTAAAACATATTTTGTACGGTGCTTGTTGGGAAAAGAAAGTGCTGCTTGTAGTAGAATTTATAACGGTGCAAGTAGAAGCTTGTATAGACCGTGGCTAGACATATCATGCTAGATGTTATTTTAATTCTAAAGCCTAGTGGTTATTTAGTATCATGATTAGTCTCAAATAGATGAGGGTGTTTAATGTGCCATTGAAAGAATCATGAGTTGTTCTTGTCATATTAAAGCATAAATTTGTGGTGTTCTCCTTTGAATATTTTATTTGGTTGACTTGGCGCATGCTCACACCATGTTTATGACTATGAACCAATCACTTATAGCCTCTATGTTAATTTAGTTTTTTTTAACTTGTGGTACCATTTATGCTTCGATTAATGATGTTTATGTCGCTATGCATGATTATGGCTCTTATGCTCTCTTGAGTTGTCGCTCCCAGTCTTTTGCTAGCCTCCACCTGTACTGAGTATGAGCTCTACTCGTGCATCCAACTCCCAAAAAACAAAGTTTACCCAATGTGTCCACCATACCTACCTACATGTGGTATTTAACCGCCACTCCAAAGTAAATTGCTCATGTGTTACCTTTAAATCTTTCAAAATTACTCCTATTTTGTGCTCCTGTTTTAGCTATCAGGACGTAAATAGAGAACCTGTATCTCACTTGTTGATTGGAATTTCACACCCTGGACTAGTGGCTTCATCCGCTTATCCAATTGATAGAAGATCTGGAAGCGGGGTGCCTAGCCCCAAATTAATAACACAAATTCTCTTCGCTATTTTTGCCCCTGATTTATCGGTCAAAGCATAATTGTGTAAACAAAAGAGAAAGAGGGATGACCTTCTACCTAGATGCGTCCTTTTATGGGAGCCGCTCTTGTGAAGTCTAGTTGGCTTGTGACGTACTGTATTTTTTACTATTCGTTGACATAAGCATACACCTCTCTAAAAAATATAGACACTCTTCCACGGTTTGTGATTGTTGGCAGGCACCCAAGGATTCAGTTAGCCATGGTTTGTGTAAGATGGTTGGGAGGAGTGCCAAACCTTTTATACCTCTGTTTAATAAAATAAAAATCTTTAGCACATGAGTTGATCCCTGCTTTCCTCTGCGAAGGGTCTTTCTTTTACTTTTATATTGAGTCTCCATCTTCTAACTTTATGCACAGTTGAGATGGCATAGTTGCCATTCTGATTTAATGTGCATTTGTCACAGAAAAATTATTAATTGATTCATCATGTGTTATTGCTTGTTCTCTAATTATTTGTTCTAGTCTTCCTCATGAACTTTGAAGGTGTCCTGGCATTTATGTTTTGCCCCACTCTTAAGGACTAGCGAAATATCACTCTGACATGTTTTCTCTATACTTGAAACAATCGTATATCTCTCGATGCATTGTTATTCATGATCTTTTATTTGTGTTACTTCTCATGATGCAAGGTGATTTCTATGCTTTATTATTAAAATTCTATTTATCATGATTGTGTTGAAGTTTTATGATCTCAGCTTACTTATGCTTTTACATTATTGATGATCACGTTTATGTTGGTAGCATGTCACTTCAGAAATTATGTGTTTTTATCGTTTACCTACTCGAGGACGAGTAGGAACTAAGCTTGGGGATGTTGATATGTCATAAACGTATCCTTAATTTCTGATGTTCCATGTTGTTTTCAGGTTGTTTCCCACATGTTTGCTATACACTTTATGTCATTTTTCTCGATTTTCCGCACTAACCTATTGACAAGATGCCACAGAGCCAGTTCCTTGTTTTCTGTTGTTTTTGGTTTCAGAAAAGTTATTCAGGAAATATTCTCAAAATTAGAAAATTCGAAGTCCGAAGTCTTAGAATTCTGAAGGTTCCACGGAGTCCCGACGAGGCCCGGAGGGGGGCCTTAGGGGCCCACACCATAGGGTGGCTCCCCCCTTGGCCGCACCAGGGGTGGTGTGGGGCCCCTGAGCCTCCACCGCCTATGCCCTTTCGCCGTCATACTTTCACACGATGACGGCAAAAAGGCAGAGGCGGTGGAAGCCTGAGGATCCCACACCACCCCATGGCACGGCCAGGGGGCGCGCCGTCCTATGGTGTGGCCCCCCTCCGGGTCTCTTCGGGACTCCGTGGAACCTCCGGGATTTCTAAGACTTCCGGGCTTCGAATTTTCCAATTCCGAGAATATTTCCAGAACATTTTTTCTGAAACTAAAAATAGCAGAAAACAGGGAACTGGCTCTATGGCATCTTGTCAATAGGTTAGTCCGGAAAATCGATAAAAATGACATAAAGTGTATAGAAAAAATGTGGGAAACAATAAGAAAACAACATGGAACATCAAAAATAAGGATACGTCTATGACGTATCACTACTTCAAATGAAATCATCTCCTGGCGAAGTGGTCCGCCTTTCCAAAGGTTACTTCTATTTAAATTTCTCCTAGGGAATGTGCTTGCCTTCCAGGAACAATGTCGTGAAAACGTACATTTCTATGCTTGAGCTGGATTTCTGACAGATGCAATTACTTCTGGGTACTCAGGTACATAATGTTGATTCTTGATCCTCCGTCCATCAACACTTTCTTGAGCCTACTATTTTT
Organism: Alopecurus myosuroides; assembly: GCA_028641055.1. Classification (NCBI taxonomy): domain Eukaryota; kingdom Viridiplantae; phylum Streptophyta; class Magnoliopsida; order Poales; family Poaceae; genus Alopecurus; species Alopecurus myosuroides. The sequence goes on along the minus strand of CM054061.1, from coordinate 128,562,152 downwards.
CACAATAGGCCTTACTATAAAGGCGTGTGTGCCGGGTTCCGGGATATTACCGGTATGATCAGAATGATCCCAAGTAATTGGCATCTTTGAATACTTTAAGTACTTTGGAGTTGGTGGAACGACAACATTGATTTTTCGCAATGATCTCTTCGCTTGTTTAGCTGATGAGGTTGCAAGGAAAGTTAGATTACATTCTCCTTCGACTCTCGGGAACTTAGGCTCGCCTTTCCGTTGCTGATCTTGATTTTATCGTTAGTGTCAGACTCAATTTCGTCCTTATCAGCTTTCGGCTTTTGCTTGCTGAATTTCCTTTTGAAATTAATTCCTTTGTTTGTTAAGCCGGCATTGCTGGTTTGTATAGTTAGACTTTCCAAACTATGCATGGTGAATGCAAGATTCCCCTTTATCTTTTCCCACTCTTATTTAGAGTAGGAGATAGGTTCCCTGCTTTCTGCACCTTTTCCTTTCCATCTGCTGGTGTTATCCTTTCCAAAGGCTACGTTTACCTCTTTGGGTTTTGGCTGCGCTTCCGGAGAAGTTTTCTTGTCAGAGCGAGAAGCTTTTTTGGCTTGTACCAGTGCATCGATATTTCCGCATCTTGCTCTGATGTCGTCTTTGGTTGTTGCATGCTCATTGGCTGTTGTTAACATAGAACTTAGGTCCTTGTGAGTTTTGGAACCAACCATGAACCATACGAGGTCGGGTTTCATACCATTGACAAAAGCATGCATTGCTTGGACGCCACTTACTCCGGAGCAGCTGTTTTTCATTGCAGTCCATCGTGAGATAAAGTCGATATAGGTTAATGCTTTTGGGGCGTTTATACATGCCGCAAAAATATTGAGCGAAAACTCTAGCCATATCCTGTCAGCTGTCCACCGTTCTTGACGGAAGTCCCTTAATCCAGTCTGTAGCTCCATCTAGCAACATTAGGGGCAAGAACTTTACAGCTTCTAAATCTGTCCCTTTGTTTATCTGGACTGCAGTATAGTAATCTGAGAGCCAAGTATCCGGGTTTGTGCGTCCGGTATACTTTTGGTAAGTTGGCCCGACTTTGGCAAAACCAGCATGCAAATTGTTGTTCCGGATCCTACCGATGAAGCATTTTGGACCGAAATATAGATCATCTGTTTCCGCCATATTAGTGTATACGGAGTACCTTTAGACATAATGGATAGTGGGGGATCTACTCCTCTCTGGTGCTTTGTTGCGCGAATGCGCTCGTCTTGGTTTAGCCTGGTATCTTCCAGCATTCCATCCTTTGGAATGAGGCGGAGTTTCACTCCTTGCACGTTCTTTATTCCTTGGAACTTAGCGTTTGTGTTGTTAACATGCCTTTGCCAAGACGGGTTTTCAAACAGTTGAGGGGGGGTGAATAGGTGCTACGACCAATTTTAATTTTTCTTAAAGTTTAGGCTTGACAAGAAGGTAAATTCTCTAGATAGTGCAACTAATGGTGAATTTACCTATATGACAAGGCAAGCAATTAATGCAACTATGACAACAATTAATATAACAAGTACTACAATAAAAGCTACAAGTACGAGTAAGTAATGAGGGAGGAACGAGGTAACCGATGGAAGCATACGGAGACACGATGTATTCCCGAGTTCCTCCTTTTTAGGGGATTACGTCTCGTTGGAGGGGTGTGAGCTTGCCACGAAGGCCTACTCAACGCCACAAAGGCCTCACCCTATTCTCCGATGAACTTGCGCCACAAAGGCCTAGTTCACCTCTCACTATTGAACCCCTTTGAGGCGGGGATCGAATCCTTTACAAACACTTGGGGCACACACCCACAACTTAATTGGGGGCTCCCAACTCTTCTTGAATCACCACTAGTAACAAGAAGCTTAGGTTCTCCACAAGAGGAAACCCTAAGCAAAGATCTCTCAAGCAAATGAGAGGGAAATGGAATCCGGTTGGTGAAGATGTAGATCCGGTGGTCCTCCTTCAATCCTCAAAGAATCAACACGTTTGGGTGGAGGAGGAGGAGGGATATCTAGATTGGTGGGTGAGCTCAATCAATGGAGTCTTCAATGCTGGTGGAGCTGACCCTTGGGGAAGAAAGAGACGGGCTATTTATAGCCCCCACTCAAACTAGACGTTTTTCTGCCCAAAATGCGACCAGCCCGGATTGCTCCGAATTTTTCCGGACACCCGGATTCATCCGGACTGATTCCGGATTGCAACAGAGAAATTTACGTTGCAGTCGGATTCGTCCGGACTGAATCCGGATTGCAACAGAGAAAATCCCGTTGCAGTCAGATTCGTCCGGACTCAGTCCGGACTCCCGGATTCACCCGGAATAATCCGGATTGCAACAGAGAAATTCGCATTGCACTCGGACTCGTCCGGACTGAATCCGGACTCCCGGATTCCATCCGGAATAATCCGGATTGCACACTGAAAACCCTTTTCTGGCTCGGAAAAGTTCGTTGGTCTTTGATTTCTTTACCATTTCTTCGATACCGTATACGTGCTGATTAAAGACCAAATCCTTTGACAAAGTAGCACATACGGTTCGTAACTTCTTCATGTTGTTAACAAACACACAAAACAACGAGATATCGAGAATGCACTTTCAATCTCCCCCTTTTTGGTGTTTGATGACAACATGAAGATTTCACGGGGATAAAACAATATGAACTAAAACAAATGGTGTCCAAAAAATAGACGGAGTTCTTCCTCGATGTGTGTCGTGAGGCACACACTTCATACGATTTGCTCCCCCTATGTTTTAGACACCAAGCCGTCTAGACAAGTTCATACAACATGCATAGATAATGATAGACATAATAGCACGCAAGATAATAGTAGCATAACCACGGGGTAGGGTGACACGAATACGTCACGAGGTTCCACACAAATAGTACGAAGTTTCAAATGAAAGAAACGAAATAAAGATACCGGAGCACAAGCCTATAAGATCGAAATCAAAAGGCAAAAGACTTGTGCCCCAACCGTTGCAAAGCCCGTAGAATCCTAATATGGGGACTCCTTCTCCCCCTTTGGCATCAAGACGCCAAAAAGGGAAAACGAGTCCAACTAATGTCCCACGAAATCACGCGTCGTCTTCCTCTTCATGATCCTCGTCTTCTTCTTCTTCCTCCTCCGGCTCACGAGCACTATCACTACCAAGCCCAACAGAATCAAAGTCATCTTCAGCAGATCCTGACTCGTCATCCTCAACCTCAACCTCATCATCAGCAGGAGCCACACCAAAGTAGAAGTCCTTGTCATGGATCTCAGGCATCTCAAATGGCACATAGACAGTAGGCTCAAGAGAAGGAGGATCATCAGGCATCTGAATCCCAGCAGCTCGGCGGTCGGAGTTCTGAATGCGGCGTGTCTCCTTAGCCAACTCTCTTGCCTCATGAGCAATTGCCCTGGTGTCACTGCACATGTTGAACATAGCCTTGAAGAACTTGGCAATGCCACTGGGAGGACGCTGAGAGGCACCACCACCACTCGTGGAAGCAGAAGGAGTGGCCATAGGAGATTTGGACTTGGTCCTAGTGTACTCCGGAATCTCCACTCCACGAATGAGAGAGGGAACCATCCTCTTTCCTTTGACCACGGGATAGGAATCCATGATCTCAACCCCAACCTTGTGATTGATGAAACTCTGAACCAGTGGACCAAAAGCAGGCTTCCTCTTCTCACAGACCCCAAGGCACACCTCACGGTATATGAAATCCATCACGTCGGTCTTCCTCTGGTTCTGAGGCCTAGTGATGAACATGAGGTTCACCATGTAAGCCCTGATGGCAGACTTATCACCAGCCTTGACCATAATGGTGTTGCGGAAGATCTTGGACAGCAGATTGTAGTATGGATACATAGAAGAGTTGAAAGGCAGAGTCTTGCCCTGAGCATCAGGAGGATAGCAGAAAGCCAGGCTGGAGTTGTCAAACTCAGAATTTTCATGGATCTTGAAACCATGATTAGCATAAGTGAAGGTCCACCTGTATCCAAGAGCCTCAGCCCACTCACCCAAATTTCTAGTGATCTTCGTGTCCCCAGTCATCCAAGTCACAGTACGACAGGCATCACCATGGGCATGGAAAGTGCAGTAGAACTGGGCAACCAAGTCTGGGCAAAACTCACACTCAATGTCTAGCAGAGGAATCAGACCCATCTTTGTAAGACAACCATGCACATGACAGAGATCAGTGTATTTGTTCTGGTTATAGAAATCCATGTCAATCTTGGACTGCTTGCAGACAATAGGACGAGCAACTGAGTAGAACTCATCCCAACACTTGAGTTGGAGGTTGGTCCAGAAACGAGGATCATCACAGGTGGAGGTAAGAAAGCGGTATGGATTCTTCCACTTTATATGCTTCCACTGAGTGATAGTGCAACCAGCGAGGTCTAGTGTGGGAACCCTCTCCTCCGGACCATCACGGTTACCACCTCCATGAGCTGTGCATCCCCTGACGGGACGAGCACCCCTTCCAGCCAACTGCTTCCTCTTGGTACCGGGTCGTGAGTTGTCACCTGTGAATAGAGGACATAGGAACAGCAGAAGATAAGTGCATATGCCAAACGGTAACAAAAGGAACTCTAACGATTTGAAACAGTGCAAAATCTCAGAAATTCTGGCAGCATCCGGATAGATTCCGGAGGCCCGGAATTTTCCGGCTGAGCCCAGAAAAATCCGACTGGGTCGGACTGGTCCGGATGGAATCCGGGCTCCTCGATCCGACTCGATAAAATGCCAAAAACTCGAAATTTTGACTCAAAAACTGTTCCAAACGATTAGGGGTACCAAAGGGATGATCCTAGAGGTGTTCTAAGTGCTAAAACATCATGGGATAGGCACGAGATTTGAGATGGATCTAAGTCTAGATTGTGATGTGGTTAGACTAGATCTACGAATCCATGGCATCTAGGTACGGATTGGCATGAAGAACATGTTGATAGAACTTGGATCTAGATGAAACCATAGGTGAGATTTCATCTAGAGCCAAAAACAACCAAGAAAAACGAAAAAGAAGAGATGCCGAACACAATACCTTCCATGGGGAAGTCCTTGACCGAAGGAAAGATCAAACAATCCTCCCTAGGGGCAACGGGGACGAAAACCACGGATTTTGGTGGCTAGGGCACGGGAGGGGTGGGAAGAGTGGAAACAAAAACTGCCTCCCGTGCGTGTGGGGGTATTTATAAGGAAAACTGTCTCATCCGGATTGGCCCGGAAAAATCCGGCTGCCGGAAAAATCCGGACCCAATCCGACCTACTCAGAAAAATCCGGGATCGGTACGGAATGAATCCGGGACAGGCCAGAAAAGGCCAAACCAATCCAAAAAGACAGTTTTGACAAGCTGGGAAAGATGTGCTGATGTGTGGAGTAAGGCATATGCTTTAGATGAACATGAGAGAGGACAGATACAGCAAAACACAAGGGGTTAGGTTTCCTAGTCTTACTTCTCGGGGAAAAAGCAAACAAGATCGAAATAGCAACAAGAAGTAGTATTCGTAAGGATAACACAATAAACCACAAGATATCCAACTAAGAACCAACTCTTCACGTGGGAAGAGGTTGGTGGCCTTAAGCCACCATGTAAGAGTTCGTGGTATGCAACCGCGAAGATATATCTTGGGGGCATTGCCAATACTCAACATTGAAGCTCACAATTCAACATTAGAAATAGAGAGATAACAATGAAATTTTTGCTTTGGGAATAATGGGGGAGGGAGAACCCAATGTGTTAGGATAACACTCCCCCTATGTCCATGCCTACACCTAAGCTCAAACACGTTTCATCTATAGGGTGTGTGCAAGATCTTCAAGTCAAACTCCTAGAATCAATCACATTTAGTTCATTCCTCAAGAACAAGAATCTTGCATCATCAAGTGGCTTCGTGAAAATATCCGCAAGATTGTCCTTGGTGGGCACATAGGATAGTGCAATGTCTCCTCTTGCCACATGGTCACGGATGAAGTGATGGCGGATCTCAATGTGCTTGGTCCTTGTATGTTGCACCGGATTGTATGCAATTTTGATGGCACTTTCATTGTCACACAAAAGAGGCACCTTATCCAAATGAACTCCATATTCCTTGAGAGTTTGACTCGTCCATAACAATTGAGTGCATGCACTTGCGGCGGCAACATACTCGGCTTCGGCGGTGGAGAGAGATATGCAATTTTGCTTCTTGGAGGACCAACTCACTAGGGACCTACCAAGAAATTGGCAAGCCTCGGAAGTAGACTTCCTATCATCTTGATCACCCGCCCAATCGGAATCCGTATATCCATTGAGAGAAAATTGTGCCCCCCTTTGGGTACCACAAACCAAATCTTGGGGTATGAACCAAATAACGAAAGATCCTATGGACCGCCATCAAATGGTTATCCTTAGGATCCGCTTCATACCTTGCACACACACCTACACTCAAAATGATATCGGGCCTAGATGCACAAAGATAGAGCAAAGAACCAATCATAGAACGATAAAGCTTTTGATCCCACATCCTTACTCCCTTTTGGATTATGAGATAGGTGGCACTTGACTTGCATAGGAGATGTCTTGATCTTAACATCTTGGAAATTAAACCTCTTGATCATATCTTGGGTATACTTGGCTTGAGAAATGAAAGTCCCACGGGCCAATTGCTTGATCTCAAAGCCAAGGAAGAATTTAAGCTCTCCCATCATAGACATCTCGAACATGTCAGTCATAAGCTTAGAGAACTCATTATTTAAAGATTGGTTAGTTGAGCCAAAGATGATATCGTCAACATAGAGTTGGCATATGAAAAGCTCTCCCTTTACTCTCTTGGTGAAGAGAGTGGGGTCAATCTTCCCAACTTCGAAACCACGATCATATAACAACTCCCTAAGGTGCTCATACCAAGCACGAGGTGCTTGTTTGAAACCATAGAGAGCCTTGTCAAGTTTGTAAACGTGGTTAGGAAAGTTGAGATTCTCGAACCCCGGAGGTTGCTTAACATATACCTCCTCTTTTAGTGGACCATTCAAGAAAGCACTTTTCACATCCATTTGTTGCAATTTGAAATTATGAGAGGATGCATAAGCAAGGAGGATACGGATGGACTCAAGGCGAGCCACGGGTGCGTAGGTTTCATCAAAGTCAATGCCTTGAACTTGGGTGTAACCTTGAGAAACCAATCTTGCCTTGTTCCTAATGACAATGCCATTCTCATCTTGCTTGTTCTTGAAAATCCACTTAGTGCCAATAACATTGTGGCAATCTTTGGGCTTCTCAACCAATCTCCAAACTTTGTTGCGCTCAAAGTTATTGAGCTCATCATGCATAGCTTCAACCCAATCGGAGTCCTCAAGAGCTTCATACACTTTCTTAGGCTCCACCATAGAGATATGAGCTTGATGCTCACAAAAATGAGCCAATTGCCTTCTTGTAGATCTTCTAGTTTGAACATCCTCCAAGATCTTGTTGTCTTGGGCATCAATTTGCTTCAAAGCTCTTCTTATCCTTTTGATGTGACGGGCTTCGATCTCCTCATTATTGCGAGGAGGGATCACTTGATCATCTTGATCATTTGGGTCCCCATCTTGACCAACTTGGCCTAGATCATCATCATCATCAACAATGTCTTCAACACTAGCTTCAACTTGAGGAGAGGATGAAGAAGATGGTTGATCTTGGCCTTGATCTTGACTCGCATTAGTGAGAGGAGTGGGTACGACTTGCGAAGTCACTTGATCAATGAGAGGAGGGTCTTGAACATGTTCTTGGTTAGGTGTAATAGTTGGCTCCTTGGCTTGATCTTCTATTGTAGAGGAGGGCTCCACTTGAGTAGAGCATAGTCCTTCTCGAGTCACCATAATGTGTCCCTCGATGGGGCGGCAAAATCCCACACCCATCCTTCCTATGGCTTCTTGAGGCATTTCAACATCTACATTAGAAACATGGAATTGCGCCACTTGGGAGCCATCATTTTCCTCGAAAACCACACTACAAGATTCTATGACAATCCGTGAGGCTTTGTCATAGACTCTATAAGTGTGGGATTCGACACCGTAACCAACAAAGATACCCTCAATAGATTTGGATTGAAATTTAGACAACCTAACACCCTTTATCAAATAGAAGCACTTACAACCGAATACACGGAAGTAGGAGACGTTGGGTTTGTTGCCGGTGAGGATCTCATATGGGGTCTTGTCCAAGCCTTTGCGGATGTAGAGGTGGTTGGAGGAGTGGCATGCGGTGGATATGGCCTCGGCCCATAAATATTGGGGAGAAGAATACTCCGCCAACATGGTCCTTGCCATATCCAAGAGGGTGCGATTCTTCCTTTCGGCAACACCATTTTGTTGAGGAGTGTAAGTGGCGGAGTATTGATGACGAATGCCTTCTTCACTAAGAAATTCATTCAATGTATAGTTCTTGAACTCCAATCCATTATCACTCCTAATCGCCATGATTTGCACATTGTGTTGACTTTGCACTTCGTTGGAGAAGTTGATGATGGTTTGTTGAGTTTCACTCTTGCACTTGAAGAAATAAACCCAAGTGTATCTTGAATAATCATCGACAATCACCAAGCAATACTTCTTGCCACCAAGACTTGCCTCGGGCACGGCACCAAAGAGATCAACATGGAGAAGCTCCAAGATCCTCTTTGATGAGATAATAGTCTTGGCCTTGTGCACGATGTCATGCATCCTCCCTTCAACACACGACCTACAAACGCGATCCTTTGCAAAGGAAACATTTTCTTTTAGTCCGACAATAAGGCCAACTTTGTGAAGACTTTGCAAAGTTCTCATGTTGACATGGGATAGGCGGCGATGCCACAACCATCCCAAGTCCGCCTTCCCGAAAAGACACATTGCTTGAGAGTTGGTTGACTTCGAAAAGTCCACCATGAACAACTCATTTTCAACATGTCCCACGTGAGCGACGTCCAGAGTCTTGATCCTCAAAAGTACCACAATATCACCATCAAAAAAGACGGAAAACCCCATCTTTCCAAGAGAGCGGACGGAAAGTAAATTGTAACCAAGGGATTCGACAAGCATGACGTTCACGATAGTTATATCGGGAGCCACCACAACCTTGCCGAACCCGGATACCTTAGACTTGGACGAGTCTCCATAAGTGACGGTTGCTTGGATGTCATTTGGTCGCAATTCCGTCACAAGCTCTTTGCTTCCGGTCATATGATTAGTGCATCCACTATCGAGAATCCATTTAGTCCCACCGGAAGCATAGCCCTGCAAGAGATCATTGACTAGAGTTAGGACCCGAGATGGGTCCCTTCATATTAGCAACAAGGGTCTTTGGAACCCAAATAGTATAGTCAATGAAACCCTCAATAGGACCAACATATTTAGCTTGCACAACACCATAATAATCAACATATAAGAAATGGTGTGGATTCTTAGTTCCCGCGGATGTGCTACGAGTAGTGTTGTCCCTTATGACACTACTACTCGAGGCAATGTTGTTAGCTTGAGCGGGTGTGCTAGGAGTGGTGTTATCCCTAATGACAACACCACTCGAAGCACCATTGTTGGTCTTCTTCTTGCTCTTATTCTTTTTGTTCTTCTTCTTGGCTACATAGCCTAGACCTTGCTTGCCCACTTGTTGCCTTGGTGCACTCAATTGTGGTCTAGCAATGACCGCATTAGAGTTAGGGGCAACCACTTGTGGGGAAGGGGTCACAAACTTCACAACTTGTGGGTCTTTACCCTTGAGCCTTGCTAGCTCATTCTTCAACCTAGCATTTTCCTCAATAATATTTGCATGATCACAAGAAGAAGTAGAGGTGCTAGCATTGTTAGTTTGATTAAGTTGAGTTTGAAGTTGTTCATGCAACTCTTTGAGGGATGAGTGTTGGCTTTCCAAAGCTTTGTGAGCCTCGGTTAGCTTTTCAAACTCCTCGGTTAGTTTACCATGACCAACCCCAAACTCGACCTTATCCTTTTTAGCCTTTTTATATTTAGCAATAGCAAGATCACGTTCCTTCGTGATGTTTGAGACAATTTCATTATGAGTTAATTCAATAGATTCAAGTTCATCCTCTAGAGAAACTCTACCATCATGCTCTTCCTCAAGAGTCATAGAGAGAGATGCAATTTCATCCGCATCCCTTCTCTCAACCTCACCTTTCTTCTCCAGAGCATCTTGGGCCTCTCCCAATTGCCTCATGAGATACTCAACGTACTTCTTGGTCTCCCCTTGCATGTTAGACATAAAGTGGTCCAAGGAGACCCTTTCTTCTTATTCACTAAGACTAGCAAGATGTTCTAGTTCACTAGGGGTCTTAGAGTTGGGGGAAAGTGATACCTCCGTGGCCTTAGCCATGAAGCACTTGGCATTACGTTGAGGGAGATCGTCATTGGGGGATTCGAAGAGGGATGAAGATGATGGAGTAGAAGCAATAGCTAGAGAGGCCACTTCACTTGTGGTTTCTTCTTCTTCATCACTCCTGGAATCATACTCCTCTTGAGTCAAGAGCACAAACTTGGTGGGAGACTTCTTGTTGAACGGATTCTTCTTGAAGTGAGGTTTCTTGTACTCAACCTTGGACTTGTCCTTGCGAATGAGCTTGCCACTATGGAGCTCTCTATTCTCATAAGGGCACTCCACGATGAAGTGATGCTTATCTTGCCAATTGAAGCAAGACCTCACTTTTTGAGCCCCATCATTTCCATAATGAGACCTTGTCTTCTACTCAACAAATTTCTTGCCCTTGGGAGGATTGCTCCAAAACTTTTGCACGGTGAGAGCAATGAGATCCTTTAGAACGGGATCATAGTCTTGTTCCTTCAACGGAGGCAACGCCTCTTCTCCTTCTTCTTCATTCTCAACCTCTCTTGACAACACCTTGGCCTTCAAAGCAACGGATGCTCCTTGATGCATTCCAATGGCCCTAGCACGGTTGTCAAGCGCATTCTTGGTTTGCACTTTGTAGGATCACAATTCTTGCATCACTTGAGTTGAGGTCATGGAGGAGAAATCATGTCTTCCTTGAATGCTTTTCAAGTCCGTGCCCTCAAATGGCATCACGGCAATCATGTACTTCTCTTGATCCAAGCATCGTCAATATACTTGGCACCCGCACTAGAGAAGGCGGTGGCAAGAGTTTTGAGTCTTCGATACATGTCAACATGATCTTCTCCATCACGCATGAAACATCCTTCGACCTCATTGGTCAAGGCATCATACCGATTTCTTTGCATGCTCTCATTCCCAACGAACATGATGACTAGTGCATCCCATGTTTCTTTGGCGGTGGAAAAATGTTGAAGATGCGGCATGTGGTTGGGGCCCACGGCTTGTTGAAGGATGGACAAGGCGGTGTAGTTGAGTTGGCAATCTACGGCTTCTCTTCTTGTGAGATTCTTGGGATCAAATGTCTTGTATCCGTCACGAGTGATCCTCCAAATATCTATACAAGAAGAGTTCAAGTGAGTCTCCATGTAGTATTGCCGTTCAATAGTGAGAGGTGAACTAAGCCTTTGTGGCGCAAGCTCATCGGAGAATAGGGTGAGGCCTTTGTGGCGTTGAGTAGGCCTTCGTGGCGAGATCACACCCCTCCAACGAGACGTACTCCCCTAAAAAGGAGGAACTCGGGAATACATCGTGTCTCCGTGTGCTTCCATCGGTTATCTCGTTCCTCCCTCATTACTTACTAGTACTTGTAGCTTTTATTGTAGTACTTGTTGTATTAATTGTTGTCATAGTTGCATTAATTGCTTGCCTTGTCATATAGGTAAATTCACCATTAGTTGAACTATCTAGAGAATTTACCTTCTTGTCAAGCCTAAACTTTAAGAAAAAATAAAATTGGTCGTAACACCTATTCACCCCCCCTCTAGGTGCCCATACTTTACTTTCAATTGGTATCAGAGCCTCGGATCTTCTATCGGGCTTAACCGCCTAAGAGTTTAAGTATGGGAGATGAATTGGTTGACGCTCCGTCCGTTGGCAATGTGACCATGGATGATCTCAATGCTTTGAGAAATTCATTGACCTCATCCATAGACACCAAATTTTATGAGTTGCGTCAACTCATGGCACAACTCCTCAAAGCCAAAGCACCGGAGGTAGTCGAATCATCCCTTCCGGAAGAACCGGAGGGTGCCAAGAATGGGGTAGATGGTGATCCACATAAAAATGCTTCCGCCGAACAATCCGCTAAGAAAGGTGCGGGTGGAGAGGAAGGATATCGCGTCATTGAAGGCCGATATTCTCCCGATCCCCCCGTCCCTCATCCTCATATAATCCCTATAGGAGATCCACCTAAAATTGATGCTTTTTCTTTTCGTGAACCCCTTTGAGGCGGGGATCGAATCCTTTACAAACACTTGGGGCACACACCCACAACTTAATTGGGGGCTCCCAACTCTTCTTGAATCACCACTAGTAACAAGAAGCTTAGGTTCTCCACAAGAGGAAACCCTAAGCAAAGATCTCTCAACCAAATGAGAGGGAAATGGAAATCCGGTTGGTGAAGATGTAGATCCGGTGGTCCTCCTTCAATCCTCAAAGAATCAACAAGTTTGGGTGGAGGAGGAAGGAGATCTAGCTTGGTGGGTGAGCTCAATAAATGGAGTCTTCAATGCTGGTGGAGCTGACCCTTGGGGAAGAAAGAGAGGGGCTATTTATAGCCCCCACTCAAACTAGCTGTTTTTCTGCCCAAAATGCGACCAGCCCGGATTGCTCCGGATTTTTCCGGACACCCGGATTCGTCCGGACTGATTCCGGGTTGCAACAGAGAAATTTACGTTGCAGTCGGATTCGTCCGGACTGAATCCGGATTGCAACAGAGAAAATCCCGTTGCAGTCGGATTCGTCCGGACTCAGTCCGGACTCCCGGATTCACCCGGAATAATCCGGATTGCAACAGAGAAATTCGCGTTGCACTCGGACTCGTCCGGACTGAATCCGGACTCCCGGATTCCATCCGGAATAATCCATATTGCACACTGAAAACCCTTTTCTGGCTCGGAAAAGTTCGTTGGTCTTCGATTTCTTCACCGTTTCTTCGATACCGTATACGTGCTGATTAAAGACCAAATCCTTTGACAAAGTAGCACATATGGTTAGTAACTTCTTCATGTTGTTTACAAACACACAAAACAACGAGATATCGAGAATGCACTTTCATCCGTCCCTTTGTTTATCTGGACTGCAGTATAGTAATCTGAGAGCCAAGTATCCGGGTTTATGCGTCCAGTATACTTTTGGTAAGTTGGCCCGACTTTGGCAAAACCAGCATGCAAATTGTTATTCCGGATCCTACCGGTGAAGCATTTTGGACCGAAATACAGATCATCTCTTTCCGCCATATTAGCGTATACGGAGTACCTTTCGACAGAATGGATAGTGGGGGATCTACTCCTCTCTGGTGCTTTGTTGCGCGAATGCGCTCGTCTTGGTTTAGCCTCGTATCTTCCAGCATTCCATCCTTTGGAATGAGGCGGAGTTTCACGCCTTGCACGTTCTTTATTCCTTGGAACTTAGCGTTTGTGTTGTTAACATACCTTTGCCAAGACGGGTTTTCAAACAGTTGTTTAGCTGGCCGTTCTTCCGGCTTTGAAATTCCGAGCAACCTCGTGGGTTCAATTCTAGATCTGTTCTGGTGCTCATATTACTCGATTTCTTCCTCCTGCAATTTGACGGCAACCTCGGTTTTGAGGACGTTTTTCCGCGTGCGGAAAAGATGTTGTTGTTGCCGCATTATTGCTTGTCTCCTGGCTTCCAGCACTTCCGGTTTGAATTAGATCGATTTCTTTCTGTTCTGACATTTGCGGAACATGTACTACTTTTATATGTTTCTTTGTCTTCTCCGCCGTCTTTACGCCGCTGCCTCCTCCCACTTCCAGGTTTTGGTTGGCTATATCAGCCAATTTATCCGTCTTTTTCTTCTGGGCCTTGGTGAACAGTTTTTTGTGGACTTTTTCTTTTTCTTGGAAGATGGAGGCCTTTTGTGTGGTTCGTGTTTCGTCAATTCCCTGACATCAGGATAGGACGAGCTTTTCTCACCATCTTCCTCTCCTTCCTCCTCACCAGCTGCCAGAGGTGTCTTGGGATTTTCCTCTTCTTCCTCGGCATGCGACTTTGCGGCGGGTTTTTCCATGAGTACTTCGTGGAAGCTTCCTTGCATTGATTTGACCTTTCTTTCAAAACCATGTTCATCCTCATCATTGGAATCTTTGTTATACCCTGTAGATCCGGTTTCTGAGTCTAATTTTGCTTCAATAGCTGCTAAGACAGATTCGGCTTCCGAGCTTGTCGCCAAGTTGGCGGATTCTGGGTCATCCAATTTTTCTGCGGATCAGCGTTTTTTTGCCTTTTCCAAAGGATTTCTAACTTGCATGTTTTTGGTGATCTCGGATTGCACCATGCCAACAAAGTGTGATCTGGGTGCAGACATCTTCTAAGAGGCGGCAAATCCAGTCATGCTTTGGCGATATGCAGCTAATGAATCTTGATCTGCCCCGATGTATGAATAAGACAGATCTGAAATAAATCCGACGCCAAAGCCTTCATCTACTGAGCATAGGGCATGTGGGATAAAGTTACTTCCACCACGGAATCCCATTGCCTCCGACGTCAAACCAATAAAAATGTTAGCAGATCCGATGGGAAGGACCCATGCACTTACCAGGTGATTCCGTTTCGGCATATAGGATCCATTGTCGAGGAAGCGTCCCACTTTCCCGTCGAATTTCAGGCTTTCGAAAGTGATCCTGTTGCCGATTCCGCCGAGTATCCCTGCTCGAAACGTGACTCCCGACATCGCTGGCCCCACGTTGGGCGCCAACTGTCGAGTCTTCTTAGTTAGGTTCATGGCCGGGGGTGCCATAAGCCTGCTGACAGAACCGTGGGTGGAAACGTGGGAGAGTGGAAACGAGGACACGGATTTACTCAGGTTCGGTACGTCGCAACTGTGGTGGCGTTCCTACTCCTGCAATCTCACTAAATCAGGGCTGAAGTCTGAATTATACAAAGTACAATGTGAGTATGGTTTTGCTAACTCGGCGAGGATAACTTCCCGGCGAGTTGGCTTCTAGCTATTGTAACATCCCAAGTATGAAAAACAACCTTTAGAATGTTTGATTCTTGTTAATTTATGTTTTGCATCATGACATCATAAGCATTGCATTTGTTTTCCTTTGTTTTCCCTTGTTTTCCCACTTGAATTTCAAACCAAATTTCAAATTCTTGTTTCATACTTGTTCTGTTACAATTTTCAAATGAAATATTCAAATCAAAACATCAAATTGTTTCCATTAAACTTGTAAGTTCAAACTATTAAATTGCTTCTTTTCAATAATTCAATTAATACCAAAATTGCTCAAATTCATTTGAATTTACAAACAGCAACCAAACTTTAATTTTTTTGGAAAACAAAAATGGCACAGTTGGGTTTTTGTAAATAACAAACTATAAAAATTATCACCAAAATTTAAAACCCCAAAAACCCCTCAAATTTCTCTCCTTTCTTCCCTATTCTTTTCTGCAAAAAAAAAAAAGAGAAACAAAAAAAAAACAGAGAGAGGGGAGAGGGCAGGCCAGTGGGCTGAGCCCACCACACCCCAGGCCCAGCCCACCTTTCCCTCTCATCCCCTACCTCTGTACGGCAGCTCATCGAGCATGCCCACGTCGACAGACAGAGGCAGGGGACGGCCATCAGAGCACCTCCCCCTCCTTATAACCTAGCCGAGAGCTCCTCCTCCCTGCCCTAGACCTCCTCCTCCAATCTCTCCGCTGCCGCCGCCGTTTACCTTCCTCCTCCTTCCTCTGTTTCTCCCTGTTCTGAACCACCGCCACCGCAACAAAACCCGGCGATCGCCGCCGCCATGATCACCTCCCGGCCTGGTTAGCCACGGGAATCGTTTCCCCACTGCTTCCTCTTCCTCCTCGACACAGCAGCAAGGACGGGGAGCGCCAGGATCGCCGCCGCCATCTCCGTCTGTCGCCGCCGTCGACTGTCGCCTCCCGAGCACGTCCACCTCCTCCTTCCCCTCCCGGTGAGCACCACGGCCTCCTTCTTCCCCTCTGCATCCTCAGACCGTGAGCACACACCCTTGCACACACGCACGCATCCACGGGCAGCAGCAGTAGCCGCGCAGCTCGTCGTCGGCGTCCATCGCTCCGCCTGTCAGCAAGTTCAGGTAACTGAACTTTCGTCAGTTCAGTTAACTGACGGATCTGAACCTCAAAACCACGCGCACCTCCTCTCTGTCACCAAACGCATCCACACCGTAGTGGCTCAATCCCACGGTGCGCAGTGCGAGGGCGTGGGTTCGAATCCCCGCAGCGCAGATTAAAACCCAATTTTTGCCCCTTTGCCACGCGTGCACGCTGGCCCCACCTGCCATTGGCAGTGGTGGCCACGCAAGCACCCACACGCGTGCCACGCAGCGCCAGCTGGGCGCTGGCCCACAGGCCAGTGACCCAGGGGTTGATCTGCTGCGTGAAAAAGGTTCCCAGGGGCCTTTCTGTAACTCCTTTTTCGCATCCAAGCCCCTGGACCAAATCTGAATGTTTTTAAAATTGCAGAATAGCCCCTGCATTTAAAATTCAAATAACTTTTGTATTCCAAATCCAAATTAAATAAATAAAATATGTTTCCTGTACCAAATTTAGTTCTCTACATGTTTAAATCATTTGTTTACTGTTTTGAACATTTCAAATGTTTCCAAAAATTCAAATTCAAACTACTATTTCAAATTTGGTCAAATTCCTAACTAATTCAAATTTAATTCAAAAGTCACATATAAAATATGTTTTCCATGCAAAATTGAACCACCTTTCCAAATATAAACTTTGTTTCCTGTTTTGAATAATTAAAATTGGTTAAATATTTTAAACCTTGTTTAAATCATTTTAAATTGCTAAATTCATAACTTGGTCAAATTAAATTCTTTTTGAACATATAAAATATGTTTTCAAACCAGTAAAATATAATCTTTTCAAATATGAATTTTATTTCATGTTTTGAACAAATAAAAAATTCAAATAATTTCATACTTGAATTAAATTCATTTAAATCTTGGTTAAACTTGTTTAATTCATAATTAATTCATTTTAATTCCTTTTTCAACAGATGAAACATGTATTCCATCTAAAATTTTGTGTTCTTTCCAAATATGAACTTTGTTATCTATTTTGAACAATTAAAATTGGTGAAAACAACAAATGCTTGTGTAACTCCTTTAAGAAGCCAATTTTCATAACTTAATAAATAAAATTTCCAAACTTGGTAAACACCTTTTCAAATTGAAGCTAATGTTGTTTTCTCATTGTTTTCCTCATCCATGCATCATTCTAATCAACTTTCACATGATGGTTATTGTAGATCATTAAATTCAACCTTATTTCATGAGCTCTTCCATATGCAATCCAAATTGCATATGGGCCCATTTAATTATGTTACCATGTCAACTAGCTTATCTTTGATGCATCAATTAAATTGTCATGCATCATCCCATGATTGTGCATTATGCCATGTTATTGATTGTTTGTCTCTCTGCGTTGTTTGTTTGCTTCTTCTCGAATAGACGACGACGTTGAGACAGACGAGGTTTACGACACTACTTCTGAGGAGTTAGCCCAGTACCAGGCTACTGAGTTTGCAGACAAGTATTCACTCACATGAACCATTGTGTCCTTTCCACACTGGATATCGATACTTTCCGTTGTCTATTCTGCTAGCCTTAAGATTCGTTGCTTGTGTTCCGATCCTATCACATGTTATCCTGTAACCCTGATATAGCCTAACCTCCACACCTATAACCCTGTTGCTTGTTGCCTGTGTCTTACTAGCATGCATAGCGTTGTTTATGCTCGAGTCTGATGTCCGTTATTTCTGTTACCATATTTATTATGTTCTGGGGCTCGATGTTAAAACAACAACCTGTTAATGTTTGAGGTAATGCTAATTTGATGATAAGGCACCGGCAGGAGGCCGGGTATGGTTTTGAGGCCTGCTAGTGTCGACCTTATTTAGGAAAATGTTCTTGTCCTCTAGATCCATGATGAGCGCGCTAACCGCATGTGGGAAGCGTGTATGGGCGCCCCCCTCAATTTGATTCGATTCGCATCTCGTCCAAATCGCCTCCTTTAGTTCGGGTTTTCCATTTGCCGCATGCATATGCAGGTGCGAACCCGAGGCCAGGGTGGTAACTTTTGTAGTCGGCATTTAGGGAGACACGTTCTTAGAGTGCTATGAGGGTCCCCTTTTCTTCGTGGGGCTTGATTAGCCGTGCGCTCAATTGCACGGGGTTCTTTGGGCTTGATGCGAAGAAGAGTTGGGTTGTGTTGAGTGTCTCGCTTGGTGGATTTGATCCCCGTCTGGCGGGATATTCTTACGTGTACGGCCAAATTGGTGCATCCCTGCAGGGTTAAATCTTCTCGAGAAGCCGTGTTATCCGCGGTTATGGATGACTTGGTGATAGGGCTGGCTAACAAGGATTAGACAACTTACACCTAATTAATGATAACTTGACTAGTAATAGGCTTATTGACACAATAACTTGAACCATCATTAATCCAACTGTGTGAGTTACCCTCGGATTGCTTCTTTGGATAAGGGGCGAGATCCAGGATGGGTTTGTTTGAGGTTGTTGGTAGTTGGTTCCGATACGCTATCTTATCCTCTTCTTTTAGCCGGATGTCGTAGCGTGTCTCTGTAGTTGGTTAGGCAGCCCGCTGCCGCACTTTTATATCACCTATCTTCCGTTCAACCCAAAGCATCTGTACTTGGTGTTTCCAGGTACATTTTGGTATCATGTGCGTCTTGCTTGCCAGTACTTGTCTATACTGACCCCTTTGGGGTTGTGGTTTCCGCTGACTACGTTTCCGAGGATCCCCATGGTGGCTACTACGTGGAGTATGACGAGGCTGCTGATGAGTAGATAGCGGACCCGGGCAGGATCCGAGACATCGTGGATGGGCTCCGTCTTTTCGTTTCCGGCCTCTTAGGCCTATTTGGATCTTGTCTGTACTCAGACACTTTGGATGCTTCCGCTGTGATGTAATGATGACTTGTTGGGACATGTGTCCTCTGGATGATTGTATTTGCTATCTCTGCTCTAGTGAGAGATATTTGCAACTTATTTCTATTTCTTTGTGTCTTAGAGATTTGTTGTGATATCACTTGTTCAAATGCCGTTGACGTACCATGTGTGTATGTTATGAAGTACGTCAATGGAAGTAGTCGGATTTCTATGGGATGGTTTACGCAGACGATGGATAGTAGAGAATGGTTGTCACACGTTTACGTGTTGGCCTGCTCATATTGAGATGCGGGTGCCGGTATGCCCCGTAAGCCATTTATCTACTGTTTAGCGGGCTGTGAGTATCCTCTAGAAGTCCGGGTGCGACAAATGGTATCAGAGCCTGTCTGCCTGTAGGATCCCTTTTACTGGTCGCAGTTGAGTCTAGAAACTATTTTGTAGCTATATAGGAAAAATGAAACGTGAGAGTAGGAATTCTGTTCTTTTATTTCTTTCCCCACCCACCCTCCCTTTTCTGGTAAGGAAGTGCAACGTTGTTTTCTCTTCTCATCTAAACTTTCAAGTTAGGATTTCACGTATCATGGTTTCTCTAGGATAGTTATATCTACTAGACCATAGGAATGGAGGTGGTTGTGACATGATTTATCATGTTGCCTACTCACGATTGAGAACGGAGGCGTGTAAGCCCCGGAAGCAGATCCTCTATTCCTTAAGCAGTAGATATTGATCCTTTAGAAGCCCGGATGGGTTTTTCCGTATTACCTCAGGAGTGTTTGGTCTCGTGTTTCCCGAATGTTGCTTCGATATCCTGTTCTTCTCAACATCCTTTTCGTCCGTTGAAACCTTGTTGTTGCTTGCCACTTCAGTTCTTCTACCGGCGTCTAATCAAAGCTTCCCCATCATCTGCAGATGGATCTACGGTTCTACCCGCAGGTGGTTCGTATGACTCGTTGCGAGAGCACTGCCGGTTATCCGGAGATGCTGAGAGACATGGTCACTTTTCTGGGGTTCCGTTGGGCACCAGAGTACCAGGTCTACGAGCAGCAGCGAGAGTTTGACCAGACCTACTACCAGGCTATCGTCTACATTCTGTCAGATGATGGCATGAGCGTAGTCCACCGCTACGAGGCAGTAGGTTCCACAGTGGATATGGCTGTGCAGCAGGCAGCTTATGTGAGTCTCACCGTCCTTCGTGCTGACTATTGGGGATTTCACGATTCTATCTATCGCCACATCCCCCGTGGTTACATCACTTCGGAGGGAGCTCACTTCACTCTCTACGACAACTTGGATGTTTACGAGCATGGTAACTCCAGGCTGCACACCACCGCTCAGTTTGTGAGGCACAGTGACGCAGTTGCCAGCACACTATCTCAGGAGTTGGCTTCAGTCAGAGAGCAGCTCTACCTTGCTTTGACTCGTCTGGCGACTTACACCACAGACTTTGTTGGAGACGAGCGCTTTGCACGTTTCGATCAGCCAGTTGGTCGTCGTCTGCCAGATGCTGGAGGTTACGAGCCGATCAGAGGTCCACTCCTTAACCTTGGTGCTGGTTACACTGGGATTCCACGCTTTGGAGCACAGGGAGTCGACGCTATGTACTTCACCACACCTAGAGTCGCTCTCATACCACGTCAGATCTATGTGGATCGTGGTTCTACCTACTTTCGTGGGCGTGCTCCTCACCGTACCTCTCGCCGTACTCCTAGTCGCCGTCCTGCGTGATGAGCATGGGAGTACCGATGTATCCATTCTTAGCTATGTTTAGTTATCCTTTGGCATTCGAACCATTTATGGTGTGTTGGATATTCTGATGTATTTGAACATGTGATGATGTACCTGTTGGTTATCTATTCATGCGTTGGAATAATCTCTCTTTCGGTTGCCAAGTCTATCATTTTCTATTGTTGTGCTAAAATGCATTTCCATTCAGGATGCCGCCAACAAGGAACAACGCGCCTGAGCCACCGCCAATCGCGGAGCTGTTGACTCAGATGACCCAAGTCATGACGCAGATGGCCCAGTTTCAGACTAATCAATACAACAACCAGACGGCTCCACGATTCAGCATCAAGGAGTTCCTCAGTCTGGGTCCGAGAGCTTTCGTGGCCACACGCGAGCCTCTGGACGCTGATGACTGGATCCGTGAGATAGCTAAGGCTCTGGAGATTGCTCACGTCACTGAAGAAGACAAGGTCAAGTATGCCTCCTATCTGCTGAAGGGTCAGGCAGCTACTTGGTGGGAGAACTTCCAGGCCATGAGAACCGGGATACCAGTCACATGGGGTTGTTTCAATGAAGCCTTCCTGAAGCACCACATTCCAGATGGTCTCATGGAAAGGATGCGTGAAGAGTTTTGCTCACTCAAGCAGGGCAAGTTGGACGTCATCGGGTACCAGAGTGAGTTCAATCGCCTCGCTCGTTACGCTGGTGATGAGGTGTCCACTGAGGCTAAGAAGATGGCAAGGTTCCGCAGAGGTTTTAACCCGGAACTCAAGTATGCCCTCACAAACGTCAAGGCCAACAGCTTCGAGGATCTCGTTAACACCGCGCTCAATGAAGAAAATGGGCGCAAGGCGTTCGAGGAGTCTCGCAAGCACTCGCGTGAGAGTGGTTCCTCCTCCAACATGACCACCCCTCCGCAGAAGCGCCGCATCTGGGTACCAAATGGTGCTGTCACTCGGGCTCCATACGCCCAAGCTTCTCCAAGCTTCGCTCCCCGCCCACCCAACCCTGCTCAGATGCATGATCAAAGGGCTTCAATGGGGCAGCCAAGGCCAGGGCCTCCTCGTGTCGTCACTTGCTACAAGTGCAAGCAGACGGGACACTACGCTGACAAGTGCATGCAGAGGCAGCTACCTCCACCACCACCTCGTCCTAACACAAACCAGGCAATGGTGCGCGCTCCCCCGCCTAAGGCCTTCAACTCCAACAACAGGCCTGTCGGGAGGACCGCAAGGGTGAATCATGTCAAGATCGACAAAGCTGAGGAAGCTCCTGACGTCGTTCTCGGTATATTACCCGTAAACTCTTTTCCAGCTAAAGTGTTGTTTGATACCGGAGCATCGCATTCTTTTGTGTCAAAGATTTTTGCCACAACAAACAACCTAATTGTGGTTCCACTAAGCAAACAAATCACTGTTCACTCCCCGGGATCTCAAATGTTGACTTCCAAGATAAGTAAGGACAATCAAATCCTAATTGGGGGCCACATTTTCCTTGCTTCTCTAATGTTGTTTGGCAGTTCTGACATTGATGTCATTCTTGGTATGGATTGGCTGAAAGCTAATAAAGCAAGGATTGACTGTGCTCAAAAGTCAATAACTCTGTTCCACCCTTCTGGCCAGATAATCTATTCTCCAAATGAATCAAGTTCCATTCAGCTGTGCACCCTCGATGCAAAACCTCTACCTTCACTTGAAAATGTTCCGGTGGTTTGCGAATTCCCTGACGTCTTTCCAGAAGTGTTGCCAGGGATGCCTCCGGACAGAGCTGTTGAGTTCGTGATCGAACTTGAACCAGGTACTGCTCCAATCTCTAAGCATCCCTACAAGATAGGAACTCCCGAGCTGAAGTTGTTGAAGGAACAAATTGATATGTACATGGAAAAAGGTTACATTCAACCTAGTTCCTCGGCTTGGGGTTGCCCAACTCTGTTCGTTGCGAAGAAGGATCACACAAAGAGACTCGTTGTTCACTATCATCCTCTTAACGAGAAAACCATCAAAAACAAGTATCCAATTCCTCGTATCGATGATCTTTTTGATCAACTTGCTGGAGCCTCAATATTCTCCAAGTTGGACTTGAGAATGGGTTACCATCAAATAAAGATCAGAAAAGAGGATATTCCAAAGACAACCTTCACCACTCGCTACGGTCTATATGAATTCACCGTCATGTCCTTTGGTCTCACTAATGCACCGGCGACCTTCTCTCGACTCATGAATTCTGTCTTCAATGAATACCTTGACAAGTTCGTTGTGGTATATCTTGATGACATTCTTGTCTACTCAAAATCCGAGGAAGAGCATGAAGAACATCTTCGTCTCACTCTCATGAAGCTTCGTGAGCATCGTCTCTATGCCAAATTCTCCAAATGTGAGTTTTGGATTTCAGAAGTTGCTTACCTTGGTCATGTCATCTCTGCCAAGGGCATAGCCATTGATCCAGAAAAGGTTAAAGCAATTGTTGATTGGAAACCTCCAAAGACGGTGAAGCAAGTAAGAAGTTTTCTTAGCTTGGCTAGCTATTGCCGTCGTTTCGTCCAAAACTTCTCCAAGATTGCCAAACCTCTCACTGACCTCACAAAGAAGGACAAGAAGTTCGTTTGGTCTCCACAATGTGATGAGAGCTTCAATCTCCTGAAGACTAAACTCACCTCTACACCAGTTCTGGTTGGCCCAGATCCTTCCAAACCATTCCAAATATTCTGTGATGCTTCTCTCCAAGGTCTAGGTGCAGTTCTTATGCAAGAACGTCAAGTTGTGGCTTATGCTTCACGTCAGTTGAATACACATGAGCTCAATTATCCCACTCATGACCTTGAACTTGCAGCAGTTGTGTTTGCCCTCAAGAAATGGAGACAATACTTGTTGGGTAATCGCACTGAAATCTTTCCGATCATAAGAGTCTGAAGTACATCTTCACTCAACCAGATCTAAACCTCAGACAAAGGAGATGGATTGAAAAGATCAAAGACTTTGATCTTACCATTTCTTACACTCCAGGCAAGGCTAATGTTATGGCCGATGCTCTCAGTCGCAAGTCGTATTGCAATAATCTCATGATCATGGAAAGCCAACCTCCTCTTCATGAAGAATTCCAGAAGCTGAACCTTGGTCTTGTTCCTCAAGGCTATCTTGCAAACTTGACAGCCAGTCCAACTCTCGAGGACAAGATTCGTTCTGAACAACTTCGTGATGCTGAAATCAAGAAGATTGTAGAACACATCAAAGAAGGCAAGGAGAAATTTAAGTCCTTCTCAATTGATGACAAGGGAACTGTGTTCTTCAAAGGACGCATTGCAGTTCCTCAAGTTCAAAGTCTCAAAGATGTCATTCTCAAGGAGGCTCATGAAACTCCTCTCTCCATACACCCTGGAAGTACAAAGATGTACCAGGATCTCAAGACACTGTATTGGTGGCCTGGCATGAAACGTGAAATTGCTCAATACGTTTCTGAATGCGACGTTTGTCAACGTGTTAAGGCAGTTCATCAGAAAACAGTCGGTCTTCTCCAACCTCTGAAAATCCCTGAGTGGAAGTGGGACATGATTGAAATGGACTTTGTCACTGGTTTTCCAAAGTCCAAGAGGGGCAACGATACAATCTTCGTTGTCATTGATCGACTCACTAAAGTCACTCACTTCTTTCCTGTCAAAGAGACAATCTCAGCTAGCCAGTTAGCAGAGCTCTACACAGCAAAGGTTGTTCCTCTTCATGGTGTTCCATTGGAAATAAGCTCAGACCGTGGAAGCATCTTCACTTCTCATTTCTGGAAAAGCTTTCAAGAAGCATTGGGTACCAAACTTCTGTTCAGCACAGCTTATCACCCTCAGTCTCAAGGGCAAGTCGAAAGAGTCAATCAGATTCTCGAGGATATGCTCAGAGCATGTGGTATCTCTTTTGGCATGAAATGGGAGGAATGTCTTCCATATGCTGAATTCTCCTACAACAACATCTTCCAGCAAGCCTAGGCATGGCACCATTTGAGGCTCTCTATGGCCGCAGATGCAGGAGTCCAATCAATTGGTCTGGAGCTGGTGAACGTTCACTCTTAGGCCCTGACATTGTTAAGGAAGCCGAGGAGAAAGTTCGCATCATCCGTGACAATCTCAAGATTGCTCAGTCTTGTCAGAAAAGCTACTATGACAGCAAGCACAAGGACATGGTCTATGCACCTGGTGACAAAGCATATCTCCGTGTAACTCCCCTCAGAGGCACTCATCGTTTTGGTGTCAAAGGAAAGCTTGCACCAAGATATATTGGTCCTTTCAACATTCTCTCAAGGCGTGCAGAAAATGCCTATCGTCTTGAACTTCCAGAAAAGCTATCCAAGGTGCACGATGTGTTTCACGTGTCACAGCTCAAAAGGTGCTTCAAAGATCCAGGTCGTGCAGCTGATCATGATTCCATTGATCTACAAGAAGACCTCTCTTATGAAGAGCATCCTGTTCGCATTCTCGATGAGACCGAGCGTAAGACTCGCAACAAGAGCACCAAGTTCTTAAAAGTGCAGTGGTCTCATCATTCCGATAAAGAGGCAACGTGGGAGACCGAAGAGGATCTTCGCAAGAAGTATCCGGACCTTTTCTCTTCTCAGTAGGAATCTCGGGGCGCGATTCCTTCAAGGGGGGGGGGCGTTTTGTAACATCCCAAGTATGAAAAACAACCTTTAGAATGTTTGATTCTTGTTAATTTATGTTTTGCATCATGACATCATAAGCATTGCATTTGTTTTCCTTTGTTTTCCCTTGTTTTCCCACTTGAATTTCAAACCAAATTTCAAATTCTTGTTTCATACTTGTTCTGTTACAATTTTCAAATGAAATATTCAAATCAAAACATCAAATTGTTTCCATTAAACTTGTAAGTTCAAACTATTAAATTGCTTCTTTTCAATAATTCAATTAATACCAAAATTGCTCAAATTCATTTGAATTTACAAACAGCAACCAAACTTTAAATTTTTTGGAAAACAAAAATGGCACAGTTGGGTTTTTGTAAATAACAAACTATAAAAATTATCACCAAAATTTAAAACCCCAAAAACCCCTCAAATTTCTCTCCTTTCTTCCCTATTCTTTTCTGCAAAAAAAAAGAGAAACAAAATAAAAATAAAACAGAGAGAGGGGAGAGGGAAGGCCAGTGGGCTGAGCCCACCACACCCCAGGCCCAGCCCACCTTTCCCTCTCATCCCCTACCTCTGTACGACAGCTCATCGAGCATGCCCACGTCGACAGACAGAGGCAGGGGACGGCCATCAGAGCACCTCCCCCTCCTTATAACCTAGCCGAGAGCTCCTCCTCCCTGCCCTAGACCTCCTCCTCCAATCTCTCCGCTGCCGCCGCCGTTTTCCTTCCTCCTCCTTCCTCTGTTTCTCCCTGTTCTGAACCACCGCCACCGCACGCCACCGCAACAAAACCCGGCGATCGCCGCCGCCATGATCACCTCCCGGCCTGGTTAGCCGCGGGAATCGTTTCCCCACTGCTTCCTCTTCCTCCTCGACACCGCAGCGAGGACGGGGAGCGCCAGGATCGCCGCCGCCATCTCCGTCTGTCGCCGCCGTCGACTGTCGCCTCCCGAGCACGTCCACCTCCTCCTTCCCCTCCCGGTGAGCACCACGGCCTCCTTCTTCCCCTCTGCATCCTCAGACCGTGAGCACGCACCCTTGCACACACGCACGCATCCACGGGCAGCAGCAGTAGCCGCGCAGCTCGTCGCCGGCGTCCATCGCTCCGCCTGTCAGCAAGTTCAGGTAACTGAACTTTCGTCAGTTCAGTTAACTGACGGATCTGAACCTCAAAACCACGCGCACCTCCTCTCTGTCACCAAACGCATCCACACCGTAGTGGCTCAATCGCACGGTGCGCAGCGCGAGGGCGTGGGTTCAAATCCCCGCAGCGCAGATTAAAACCCAATTTTTGCCCCTTTGCCACGCGTGCACGCTGGCCCCACCTGCCATTGGCAGTGGTGGCCACGCAAGCACCCACACGCGTGCCACGCAGCGCCAGCTGGGCGCTGGCCCACAGGCCAGTGACCCAGGGGTTGATCTGCTGCGTGAAAAAGGTTCCCAGGGGCCTTTCTGTAACTCCTTTTTCGCATCCAAGCCCCTGGACCAAATCTGAATGTTTTTAAAATTGCAGAATAGCCCCTGCATTTAAAATTCAAATAACTTTTGTATTCCAAATCCAAATTAAATAAATAAAATATGTTTTCTGTACCAAATTTAGTTCTCTACATGTTTAAATCATTTTTTTTCTGTTTTGAACATTTCAAATGTTTCCAAAAATTCAAATTCAAACTACTATTTCAAATTTGGTCAAATTCCTAACTAATTCAAATTTAATTCAAAAGTCACATATAAAATATGTTTTCCATGAAAAATTGAACCACCTTTCCAAATATAAACTTTGTTTCCTGTTTTGAATAATTAAAATTGGTTAAATATTTTAAACCTTGTTTAAATCATTTTAAATTGCTAAATTCATAACTTGGTCAAATTAAATTCTTTTTGAACATATAAAATATGTTTTCAAACCAGTAAAATATAATATTTTCAAATATCAATTTTATTTCATGTTTTGAACAAATAAAAAATTCAAATAATTTCATACTTGAATTAAATTCATTTAAATCTTGGTTAAACTTGTTTAATTCATAATTAATTCATTTTAATTCCTTTTTCAACAGATGAAACATGTATTCCATCTAAAATTTTGTGTTCTTTCCAAATATGAACTTTGTTATCTATTTTGAACAATTAAAATTGGTGAAAACAACAAATGCTTGTGTAACTCCTTTAAGAAGCCAATTTTCATAACTTAATAAATAAAATTTCCAAACTTGGTAAACACCTTTTCAAATTGAAGCTAATGTTGTTTTCTCATTGTTTTCCTCATCCATGCATCATTCTAATCAACTTTCACATGATGGTTATTGTAGATCATTAAATTCAACCTTATTTCATGAGCTCTTCCATATGCAATCCAAATTGCATATGGGCCCATTTAATTATGTTACCATGTCAACTAGCTTATCTTTGATGCATCAATTAAATTGTCATGCATCATCCCATGATTGTGCATTATGCCATGTTATTGATTGTTTGTCTCTCTGCGTTGTTTGTTTGCTTCTTCTCGAATAGACGACGACGTTGAGACAGACGAGGTTTACGACACTACTTCTGAGGAGTTAGCCCAGTACCAGGCTACTGAGTTTACAGGCAAATATTCACTCACATGAACCATTGTGTCCTTTCCACACTGGATATCGATACTTTCCATTGTCTATTCTGCTAGCCTTAAGATTCGTTGCTTGTGTTCCGATCCTATCACATGTTATCCTGTAACCCTGATATAGCCTAACCTCCACACCTATAACCCTGTTGCTTGTTGCCTGTGTCTTACTAGCATGCTTAGTGTTGTTTATGCTCGAGTATGATGTCCGTTATTTCTGTTACCATATTTATTATGTTCTGGGGCTCGATGTTAAAACAACAACCTGTTAATGTTTGAGGTAATGCTAATTTGATGATAAGGCACCGGCAGGAGGCCGGGTATGGTTTTGAGGCCTGCTAGTGTCGACCTTAATTAGGAAAAGGTTCTTGTCCTCTAGATCCATGATGAGCGCTCTAACCGCATGTGGGAAGCGTGTATGGGCGCCCCCCTCAATTTGATTCGATTCGCATCTCGTCCAAATCGCCTCATTTAGTTTGGGTTTTCCATTTGCCGCATGCATATGCAGGTGCGAACCCGAGGCCAGGGTGGTAACTTTTGTAGTCGGCATTTAGGGAGACACGTTCTTAGAGTTCTATGAGGGTCCCCTTTTCTTCATGGGGCTTGATTAGCCGTGCGCTCAATTGCACGGGGTTCTTTGGGCTTGATGCGAAGAAGAGTTGGGTTGTGTTGAGTGTCTCGCTTGGTGGGTTTGATCCCCGTCTGGCGGGATATTCTTACGTGTACGGCCAAATTGGTGCATCCCTGCAGGGTTAAATCTTCTCGAGAAGCCGTGTTGTCCGCGGTTATGGATGACTTGGTGATAGGGCTGGCTAACAAGGATTAGACAACTTACACCTAATTAATGATAACTTGACTAGTAATAGGCTTATTGCCACAATAACTTGAACCATCATTAATCCAACTGTGTGAGTTACCCTCGGATTGCTTCTTTGGATAAGGGGCGAGATCCAGGATGGGTTTGTTTGAGGTTGTTGGTAGTTGGTTCCGATACGCTATCTTATCCCCTTCTTTTAGCCGGATGTCGTAGCGTGTCTCTCTAGTTGGTTAGGCAGCCCGCTGCCACACTTTTATATCACCTATCTTTCGTTGAACCCAAAGCATCTGTACTTGGTGTTGCCAGGTACATTTTGGTATCATGTGCGTCTTGCTTGCCAGTACTTGTCTGTACTGACCCCTTTGGGGCTGTGGTTTCCGCAGACTATGTTTCCGAGGATCCCCATGGTGGCTACTACGTGGAGTATGACGAGGCTGCTGACGAGTAGATAGCGGAGCCGGGCAGGATCCGAGACATCGTGGATGGGCTCCGTCTTTTCGTTTCCGGCCTCTTAGGCCTATTTGGATCTTGTCTGTACTCAGACACTTTGGATGCTTCCGTTGTGATTTAATGATGACTTGTTGGGACATGTGTCCTCTGGATGATTGTATTTGCTATCTCTGCTCTAGTGAGAGCTATTTGCAACTTATTTCTATTTCTTTGTGTCTTAGAGATTTGTTGTGATATCACTTGTTCAAATGACGTTGACGTACCATGTGTGTATGTTATGAAGTACGTCAATGGAAGTAGTCGGATTTCTATGGGATGGTTTACGCAGACGATGGATAGTAGAGAATGGTTGTCACACGTTTACGTGTTGGCCTGCTCATATTGAGATGCGGGTGCCGGTATGCCCCGTAAGCCATTTATCTACTGTTTAGCGGGCTGTGAGTATCCTCTAGAAGTCCGGGTGCGACAGCTATTCGAACTCTTCTTTTTTCTTCGACTACTCCCGTATGACTTTATATAGATAGCCGGATTAGGGATTACAGTAAGGAAACCTAGAAGACTACGTAAAGTAATCCTATTCTTGGAAAGTAAGACATCCGACTTCTTCTCCAAGACGGACCACGTATTGGTCGTGATCCGGGTTCTTCTAGAATCTGGTTTCTTGTGCGTTAGGTTACTCGGCCGCCCAATGAATCTTACTCCATTGCCTGCGGGCCACCCTGGTAATCCGGCCTTTGGCCTATGCTGGATATACCCCTAGTTGGCATATATCCGACAAGAGGGGTTGGAGAAATTCGCTCACCTCCCGCCGAAACTGCTCACCTATTTGTGCTCTCCAATCTCACCGCTCTCACCGAGCCCGCCATTTCCCTCCACCCGAGCTCTCTCCTCACTCCACTAAGCAGGTAAGCAACGACTGATCTCCATCCTTCTCTAGTTGGCGGCGGCGGCGGACTCGACGGCGGCAGGTCTTCATCGTCTCAAGATGTCCTCTACTCGGCCTAGCAGCACCGATGGCTGTAAGTCATCAAACCCCAGGCCTATTCATGTGCATGTGATTTTTCAGATCTGTGGACATAGGGTTTTGTAGATCTGTGTGTAGAACATGTTAATAGTTGTGTTCTTCGTGCTTGTGCCCCATAGATCTGTGTTTGTGGCTATGTGTAGTTACTTTTGTGCTCTTCTGTAGTTTGTAGTGGTATGGTCGATCGGTCGCCGCCCTTGAGCACCGTTGTTCAGGAACATGTGAGCGCCATATGTATCGCGATGAACGCAAAGATTGCTAAAAACAAGGCTTAGGTCAAAGGCACCATGAAATGGCTACCCCACATGCCCACCTTCATTCTCAAGCACATGGCGTCGCTCATTGGGATTGGGGTGAGGATCGACAAAGACTTCAAAGAGGTGCATTTGACTGCCTGCTCCACAACTCTTTTTGAGCGTTGTGGTGTCGAGGTCACTTTAACTCAGGTGTACAACCACCTGAGAAAATGAAGGATGTGCTGGATCCAGTTGAGCAAGCTCCGGAACATGAGCGCCGCTCAATGGTGTGAGGAGACACACACACACCATCATCCTCTAGAGCATGCACTATGTTGGCCACGTATCGGTGAGTCCCTCCACTCTTGTTCATCCACTAACCTTGATCCAACAATTTAACTCACCGCTAACAAGTCTCAGGGACAACAAGGCCCAAAGTGTGAACTTCGTCGGCATGGCGGAGCAGCACAAGTCCCTCTAGCTCAGGACCTTCTTGGGAAAGTACTACAAGAAGTGAGCGTACCTTCTGGGGGTGGTTGTGGCATCATCAACATGACGACGACGACGATGATAGTGATGATGTTGTAAATTTTGGGTAACTAGGGTTTCGAAACTTACCGTATGGCATGTATATTTTGATGAGGTTGTATATACTAACCCATCTATGATGGTCAACTTGTTGGTGGTGCTGGTGGTAGGATGACACCCAATTTTGATGTGGTGGTAGATTAACACCATACTAATATGATGAACTTGTGATCATGTTTTGCTAATGAACATGCATGTTGCTTTAGGTTTATGTTCAACTCAACTTGTAATGCATGATCTAATGGTGTTTCATGCGTGATGTAGTGATGATCTTGTCATCTATCTTTGCAAATGAACTGGTATGTGGTGTACAGATGGAGGCGTCCTGAAGTGTATAGTTAACGAGGAGCTGGCAGAAACAAGTCAATGACTACCCAAACAACAGCTATGAAGGGTTTAAAATTTTGGAGGAGGCACACCAGAATTACTCCAACTTCCTCAACGCCATTGATGTCGGAGCTCATGAGATACCAGCTCATGAAGTCGTAACCGAAGTGGCAAATCAAGACCGAGGTAGTAGGATCAAGACTTCATCATAAACGTCCTGGTTGTGGTGATTGTGAGACTCCTGTTATTCTAACTCAAATTTGATCGGATGTATCAAGTACACCGGTGAGCTCATCATATTTGAACAAGGTAATCATAGCGAGCATGTTATCAAACACGGCGCAGCCGTTTTAGCTAAGGCTCAAAGCAAGCAATGCGGGATACCAAACACAGCTTACTCAAATAAGCAACTAATGCAGCCAACTCGTATAAAGGCTACCAAAATAGTGACACGGTAAACAACTAATGCAGACAACTTGTATGAAGGCTACCAAAATAGTGACACGGTAAGCAACTAATGCAGACAACTTGTATATATATGCTACCAAACTAGTGACGCAACGTGGCTAAGGTCCGTAGAAGCGTGGCCATACCCGTCAGGATCTGCCCGTAGCGAGCCAAAATTTAGCTCCAGTCTGCCAAACACGCCCAATGTTTCATCCTTGGTTGGCTGGTGAAGTCGAAATTCTGGAACGATAAATGAATGTTTATTAAGACGGTATATGTGTTGGTCCGTCCGATTTTGGTACTACTACTAGTAAGGTCATAAAATTCTTTTAACGATGACTGACCATCACACTAATACACCAATACGCATGTCAACCGGAATCTCGCTCGAAACTTGGTACTACGCAATCTCGGCGCACGCGCACTACCTCCCAGTGAGAAATGTCAACCAAGACCCGCTGTACCAGAGTGACTACCGCGCAGTCTAGTCTCGTCTTCCATTCTAATGGAACAGTCGCCATCTAGCTCATCCCCGCTCCCATTAGCCGCTCTCAGGCCTCCTCCCCGCCTTGGCGCTTCGCCTCGATCGGCCTCGCGGGTAGGTGGCGACTCGGCGCGGCACGGCACCGGCTGGGGCTGGGTAGGTGCCCCACCGGGCGCGTGACGGCGCCACCCAGCAAAAATCACCTTGACCATTTCCCCGATCGCATCGCATCACCGCTACGCTAACAACCCCTCTCTGACTTGGATCAACCTACCACCTTTCGTCTTCCCTAACCCGAGGTCCTAATTTATACCACCAACCGGGCCGATCAATCAGTACATACACGCACGCATACATCTTACTCTAACCCCCATTGATTACCGTAGCCGGGCTGCACCACCATGCTCTGATCCCCGGCCGCGCCTCTCTGAGCTCCACCAGCTCCTGCTTCCCGCGCTCGCGCGGATCATGGCGCCCGTGAGATCCTGCCTGTCCGTAAAGCCGGCCGCGAGCCCGGCCAGGTACAGATCCGCCAGGGCCGGGGCGGTCAGCTTGGAGCCAAGATGGCTGCGGGTATCCGCTCCATCTCCGTCCTCGGGCGCAGCTCCGGACGGTTGCGGCGGCAGAGGTGTCAGCTGCGCCGCCAGCAGCAGCGGGAGGGCCGACGCCGTTGTCGGTTTGGTCGGAGATGGCGGGCGGGCGAGGCGGAGGATGGGCGGGCGGGAGGTCGTCGCCATGTGCAGCGCCAGCCTGGAGGGGGTCCGGCCCGGCGCCGCCGCCGTGCCCAGCGTGCCGGCGCTGCCCGAGCGGGCCAAGGTGGTCGCGCTCATGGCGGCCGTCATGCTGCTCTGCAACGCCGACCGGGTCGTCATGTCCGTCGCCGTCGTGCCGCTCGCCGCGCAGCACGGCTGGTCCAGCTCCTTCGTCGGCATCGTCCAGGTACTAACACCCCCGCCGACGACCGACAATCGTGCGTCGTTTTCCCTGTCCTGTTCTTGCCATTTTATTTTACACCTGAGAGAGCATTAGCACAAAGTGAAGCAAAGGTCTTTTTTGCTCACACGTTAAGCAACAATTTGCTAAGAACAAAAGGTTCAAGGAATATTAGTTGAGCGCATTGCTTAACAAAGTCAACTATGCATTCAAGTTCAGATGCGTGATCTACTGCAGCATTGCATTTTATAGACCAGGCTGACAGCTCACTGCGACTGGAGTACAATATATGCTCTGCTTGTAGTGACCGCCAGATAGGTAATAATGTCAAATCTCAATTTTGTCGTAAGACATGGGGATAAACTCTGCATTTGAGGTGTCACCATTTGCTGATTTTTACACTGTTCAAATTTGACAACCGGACTACTGAAACATCCAATCTATTGGACTTCAGTTTACCTGTTGGTTGGGACCAGGAAGACTGTTGCATCAGTAGCTACTTCTTAAGGCTCGCCATTGCAACGCTAGTGACTAGATGTCATTCGACAAGTGTACGATGATTTGGTAAATGATATAGTGCAGCATGTATACTGTAGTTGGAGATACGATTCTTTGATCCTTGTAACAAACAATAAGCACGAACACTAGAGAAGAACAATCACTTCTCCTACTATCAGATAGTCAATATACCAATGAATAGCTAGACCAAAATGAACACAACTTCTCCTACCTTACTGTCATATATCGTGCATGGTTGATGATGTCCAAACTGATTGACTTGAGATTAAATCTTCCCACAACTGCTGCAGTCATCATTTCTGTGGGGATATGTTTTCTCATCCATGGTTGGAGGAGCTTTGGCAGACAAATACGGAGGGAAGAAGGTAATGGCAGGTGCTGCTGCACTCTGGTCCTTGGCCACTTTTCTCACTCCATGGGCTGCCTCTCAATCCGCCGTTATGTTGCTTGCTGTGCGTGTGCTCTTCGGCATTGCAGAAGGTGTCGCATTTCCGACAATGAGCACTTTCTTACCCAAGTAAGTAACTCATATCACCCATTGAATTCACTCAGCATTGACATTTAAAGAACCTGCTTGAAGCAACATTTGATCTCTGATGCCTAAAGAGGATCAGGCAAAAGCATTAGCCTCTAGTCTCCACCAACACCTGGAGCAGCACAGGCCAAAATATTTTAACTGCTAGGAGATCAATCGTAATAGTCCTTGCTATAATTAAAACATAGGGTGCTAGAAGAATTAGTTTTTTAAGTAGCTACACTTTCGAGTATCTCAGCCTAGGCTCTTTTTCATTGATAGCGTCAACAACTCTACTTGTTACAGAATCAAGAAAAAGGAAAAATCTACTACATATATTGATGCAATCAAATGCAAATTCAGTTCAGGCTCTTAATTTCATTTTTTAAATGAAACAGGTGGTTCCCAACACATGAACGTGCCACTGCTGTTGGCATTTCCATGGGAGGATTCCATCTTGGAAACGTCGTAAGCTTCCTAGCAACACCGATCATCATGTCACATATAGGCCTTGCTGGAACGTTTGCCTTCTTCGCATCACTTGGTTACCTGTGGATCGCTGTATGGCTGTTGAATGTAGAAAGTGACCCCATCGACAGCCGTACTATAAGCAAATCTGAGCTGCAACTAATTCTAGCTGGACGAAGTAAATCAAAAGTCAAAGGCGACAAATTCCCATCATTAAAAGAAGTGTTCTCAAAGATGGGAATGTGGGCCATCATTGTAGCTAATGTGATAAACAACTGGGTAAGAATGGCGGACAAACATAATGGCAATTTAGTGATAATGTGGTCTAAATATTGACATTTGCAAATTCAAATTACCATGCAGGGCTATTTCGTCCTGCTATCATGGATGCCGGTGTACTTCAAAACGGTATGTCAGCTAAGCTTGTGAATCATTCTGGTAGGTCTGCGTCACAATTCTGCGATAAGCGCATGTTTCTAACTATTATCCCAACAGGTATATGATGTCAATTTGAAACAAGCTGCATGGTTCAGCGCCATACCTTGGGCCGTCATGGCTCTATCAGGGTATGTTGCAGGAGCTTCTGCAGATTACCTGATCAAATCTGGCTTCTCTACCGTGCGAGTTCGGAAAATTATGCAGGTAAGAGAATCATCTGATATGCAAATAGAGTTTACTAGTAATAAGTTGAAAGAGCTGAAGCATATGACTCATCACAACACCCACACCTTCTCTTTGCCTGGTGCAGTCAATTGGTTTTATCGGCCCAGGTGTGTCATTGCTATGTTTAAGATTCGCTCAAACACCATCGGTCGCGGCAGTTATCATGACCGCCGCCTTGGGTTTGAGTTCCTGCAGTCAAGCTGGGTACTTCTGTAATGTACAGGTAACTGTTCATGCTCCCTCGTATCCTGATCCTATCATCTCTATGGAAAGTACCTTTCTGTTCTTCTGGATCACTAGCTCCATCACTGCATTTTAATCTGACCCAATGTGTTTTCACGATTGTTCCATCAGGACATTGCCCCTCAATACGCTGGATCTCTGCACGGTATGTATTACAAACTTGAGAGCATCAGCACAGAACATCCATGTTCCTACGATGCGTTCTTCAGCCCTTGTGTCTAACATTTCTTGCTTGAACAGGAATGACGAACGGCATCGGGGTGGTGGCCGCCATAGTTAGCACTGTAGGAGCAGGTTACTTCGTCCAGTGGCTGGGATCCTTCCAGGCCTTCCTCACCCTCACGGCGGTGCTTTACTTTAGCGCCACCGTCTTCTACAACACCTATGCAACAGGAGAATTGATTTTTGACTGAGCTGGAAATATTCTTTTTCGTGTATAATTCCAAGTGTACAAGTACCGCCTGTAAAATGTCCATGTCTCCGCACAAGGAGCCAAGAACGAATAAATATTTGGATTGATTGGTTGATTCACGTGTATAGAATCGAGCACGACCATGGTGGCTCGTATGGCTGGAAAATGTTTGGAATGTGGAGATTTGTTCGATGAAATTATCATTATCTTCTTTCTTCCTTTCCTACACGAGGTCAGATATCTTCTTCTAGTAGTAAGAGAACGGTTCCACAATCTTGCACAAATATAGGTACCAGTGATTGACAACCATGTTGCTCAATCCCACTACTTCCACTCATTCATCCATTCAGGTTTTACAATCTTAAGTCTCAACTCTGAACAATGGAGCAACACTAACAGCCATTGCAACAGCTCTCATCTTCTACATTCTCATGCATTGTCGTAATACACATAGGTGCTTGCATCATGATGCACTTTATTACCCCAAAATGACTGACAGCAATTCAAACGGCCGAAGGAGCCTGGTCAGAGTCACTCCTGCTAGGCTTGTTTGAAACTGGAATTACCTGGAAGAAGAACAAGGTCGATTATAAAGCGGCGATATGAAACTTGGTGTTGGCAGAGATCCCCATGTGTTAGATATTATACCGTCTCTGAGGATGGTATCCAATCATTTGTTGCGGGGTTGCTCATGCAATGAACAACCTTGTTGGATGAGTAGGCAACAGTTGTTAAGTTGAGGGAGCTACCGTTGGTGTTGGGTCTTTCCACTTTGATAAAGCCCGTGCCAGTCTGCAGAGAAAAACTATCAACATGAGAATAAGATAGTCATAGAGGTGTGTTGCAGGATGAACATCGTGACACGACCTGAATTTTTCTATAGGGACCAAAATGTCATTTGGATAAAGCAAACAGTTGTTGCCCATGATCTGAATGATATCAAGTACTCCTCCGTTCCATAATATAACATGTTACTATATTGGTTGTAATAACATCTTATATTGTGGGACAGAGGAAGTACAATGCAAGAACTCCCTACCAGAACTTCCAAATCTACAGGCAGTCCTTTGCTAGCCTAAAAGAGCTTGAACGTTTTTCATACCACGTGAGGGAATGCAATGAACTGCTAGATCTAAGAGCTTTAATACAGTGCAGACTTCTGCCAGCTACAAAAAGTCTGAGGACTAAGCTTTGCTCTGAGAATTTTAAGGAATCTTTGAACCACTAACAGCTCAATAACATCTAAATCAAGACGGATCTTCCAAAAGAACATCAAAACTTACCTCTATCCCTGCGATTGGCTATGGCATTGCAGATGAACTGACAGGTTGATAGTACCAGCTAGTCCAGCTGATAGTACTGTTGGGTGCAAAATCGTTTCCATTGCTGACCATCTTTGCCAGGTCTGTCCACTACCATCCAACTTATGGACTCTTGACACCCTAAGGCTTCTTTTCTTTTGAGGAAAATTGACCCTTGCGCTTTTTTGTTGCTGTGTGCAACAAGTAGGCTTTGACTAGGTTTCAAATGATTCTTGCACACAGCTCTATGACACAACTCTGTTTGCAAAAATAATGACAGGCATCACGAATTGTCTGATGAGTTTCATTGGGGAGTGCCTCTGTGATGAAAATGATCTACTTCTCCTAATGATTTTTCGATAAAGGGAGCTTTATTACTTAAGAGTTTTAAGCAAGTACACACCCGGCCTCTGCATAACAAAGATGCACACAGCCGAAAAAGTTCAAAACAAGAAAATAAACATAGGCGAATTACATATCAGGATGAGAAAGTGTAAAACGCCTAAGAAGTCGGAGGGGCGATCCACAAATTATGCTGCCATCCATGCCGGGATAAAAACTCCTTCACCGTATACTTCGATGAGTTTGGTTACCATTAGGGTACCCTCTACAATCTATAGTTCAAAAAATTGAACTAATTTTGTGATGACATCATCATTTTAGAAAATATAGTTCGTTTTTTTTGAACTAGAGAGGGTAAAGGGTAACCTAACGGTGACCCACTACCATCACTAACTTCTCCCCTCGGCTTAGCCTACTGGTGGCGCACTGCTGCCCATTTACAACTACTCAATTAAAATTGGTGGCACACGTGATTGCACTGTGCTGTCATAGCCTCATAGGCTGCCACTGGACACGCCAAGGTATAGCCAATTAGCCATCAATGGTTAAAAACACCATAAGATTCAGGTGGGCAAACATTGCATATCTGACCTCCCATGAGAGCAATTGACAGAGTTTCACAAGATTGATAGTATAAGATAGTTGTGGCAGTCATATCTAACCATCCACGTTCTCATTTATCAAATGTCATGATTAAACTATACTGACATACATATGCACTTTTTTACTAAATGATAGCACTCGACTTGATGAATGGGTTATCAAAGGGAACTGGTAGCACCCTCTAAGGGCCAGCGTGCTGAAATTGTACTGGAAACTAAAACCAACAAAATATACCCAATGTGTCGCTTCACTAACATGTGGGCGTGAAACCCACTTGCAATAATCTTTACACAGGATAATGCTTCAAATTTTTACCTCCGTGGTGGCATTAGGCTTATTTGATTTATTATAGCGTATTCGAGTGCTTTAGCCAGTGTAATTATGTTAGCCAACCAACAGAGCTCAATGTATTTCCAGTAATAGAACTGCTCCAGCGTTGGTGTCTACAATTACACGGCATTAAGATGAAAAGCTCAAGCTAGTTATTGGTTCCATCAAGGATCTCTGAATACTCGGAAAAACCCAAGGCTGCCACGAAACACCCGCAGACTAGAGACATTGCATCTGTCACATCTACAGAGTACAGACCACAAACATCTAAGCTCACCGTGTGATGTTGCTTGTCGATGCAGTTGATCCCATGATAATACTGCGTCTCCACGTACTCTTCCCCGCTGGCGTCCCCTCCGTCCAACACCAACTTCTGCGCCGCAACACGCTTTACATCAATCCCATTGGTTCAACAATCGAACAGCAAAATTCCAGCTCCGTGAACAAGAGAAGATAGGCGTCAACCTGGGGCTTTGCCTCGAGGTCGCGGAGCTTTCGGTGCTCCGGCAAGTCCGCTCCGGCGGCCTCTTCGGCACCACCCGCGCCGGCGTCCGACGGATCGCTGCGCGGCGGCTTGGCCGGGCGTCTCGGGGCAATGCTGTCGAAGTACCCGCGCACCTGGGCCTCCACCCGCGCCGCCTCCTCCGGCGGCAAGTGCGGGTCGCTCCGCGCCGGCCGCGCCGTCGCCATGGCGGCTCGGTTTCTCTCCTCTTGGCTCGCTTGGTCCAATACTGGATTTGGTACCGGTGGTGGTCCTGGTGGAGTCACCGGTTCCGGGGGCGGGGGAGGCTGGTTTTGCGGTGGTGGACAGCAGGGCCCTCTGACTATTGCTGGGAAATGCCGTGAATGCGATGGTAGTTTACTGATGGCGAAAGCGGGGAGGAGAGGTTGGGTGGCGAGGTGATCCAAATCGGCCGCTGAGATACGGATATAGTGACCACTTTCTGGAGTGCGGCTGATGTGAACCGGCAGGTAAGTGCTCCTGCCTATATTTTAAAAAAAATGTTGAATTAAACCAGTTTTTTAAAGTAAACAAAAATATGAAAAAATCATATGCATACGTAATGCAAACACAATGCACGGCGAATGAGTTTCATGACGGATTTGTATTTACTTTTTTTTTTACAAGTTGTGGCACCAAGGTGCCGATTCCATTGCTCAAAGACAGTGTACAGAAGTGATTACATGACCTAGCAATCTCAGAGAGAGGATCGCCGAGACAACCGGGCACATGAGCCTGTCGTGAGCTTCGTTCCTGCACGAAACTGATGAACCCTAATCCAAGGGATTGAAGGGCTTGCTGAGCACAATCATGAGCTACATAGTTGAACTTCCGGTTGGCACCCACCGGGTTCGGGGCCGGGTCGGCGCCCCCCATACCCGCCCCATTTAACTTGTCGGGTCTAATTTCTTACCATACCCACGACCCTATCGGGTTCGGGGCCCCAACGGGTACCCATTTAAAGAGCGACGACGACACATGTGGGGAATAAAACAATGAATATTGGAATGATCTTAGTGGAAATAGACACGTGTGTACGTGTGTTATCTTCGGGACACCAAATTCTAACGCTTCCATGTCATGTGTGTGGGTTGTGGTCAATAACTCGTGGACGTGTGGCTAGACATAAGATCATTAGGGATATGATTAGCACTCAGAGCGGGTCTGCGGGTATGCAGGTACGGGTTTGCCACCCCCATACCCTCCCCATTAGACCTGGCGGGTCGAATATTTTACCAAACCCTCCCCATTTAAGGCGGGTACCCGTCGGGTTTTCGGGTTTCGGGTCCCCATTGCCATCCGTAGTTGAACTCCCTGGAGACATGATGAACAGAGAAAGATTGATCCTTCAGATGATGTCTGAGCTCTGCTATGTGTCTTCTGATACTCCAGGGGACCAACTGTAGGCCAGACGAAGCAGAGTCCTGAGCTGCTGAAGCAACTATGGTATTGTCGGAGAAGAACTGCACAGGAGAAATAGACAGAGAAGCAGCCAACTTT
Source organism: Alopecurus myosuroides (assembly GCA_028641055.1). Classification (NCBI taxonomy): domain Eukaryota; kingdom Viridiplantae; phylum Streptophyta; class Magnoliopsida; order Poales; family Poaceae; genus Alopecurus; species Alopecurus myosuroides. Next base: position 128,521,516 of record CM054061.1, on the reverse strand, counting down.
GCCGCCATGAGCAGTCCTTCAGCTTCTGCCGAGAGCGCAGACTCTGAGTCAGCTATGTATGCCTGAAGAAATATATCAGAGATCATTTGGCCTTGTTTCCAGCATAGGAAAATCCCGAGACCCGCTGGAGCGGAAGAGAAATTCTGCCTTGGTTTCCATGCTGCATCCACAAAAAGGTAGGAGTTGTTGTTGATCAGAGGCGGGTGCAGAGTCTTTGTCGCCATGGAGCGAGTATTATCAGTAGGACACTGAATGGAGAAGTCTTGAAGCATCGCTCTCGTAGCCGATCCAACCTGAAAAGGACTGTCGGATTTCCTGGAAAAGAGGGCTTCGTTCCTGGATTTCCATATACACCACAAAAAGGTCATGATGTTTGTTAAATTAGCGAAGGGGTGATTTGTATTTACTTTGGCATGTGCTAAATGAACTCCATGAAATTTTGTACTATCACATAATACTTGTATATGTATAACCCCATCTTTTCGGATTTTTTAAACAACCGAAAATGGATTTTCTAGGCAGGAGCAATTATACCCAGGTTCAACACCTTATTTTCCCCGCTTTCTGCCGGCGGCTGCGATCGTGATAACTTTCCCCGGATTTCTCTTTCATGCACATGGTTGCAAAAAAAAAACACGGCCTCCGATAAAATGTCATAATTTTGAACTAGGTTGGTGTGAATAGAAAAAATACGCGATGTGATATCTTGCCCACTTTGATCTTAGGATGGAATTACAACCGAAGTTCGTTCAATTGCATTCTAGAAAAAATAAGAATTTTTTGAAAGACTAAGAGTCAAATTTTTCTATAAAATTTAGCAAATAGTTCTTCAAAAAAATCCTATGAGAACAATACATAAAGTCATAAATCATTCGATCTACATAAAACACATTTCTACAAATTCTAATCTTTCTTTTTTTTACTGAAAGATCAAAGAGATTCTATTAGACTACATATAACTACATGTGGGTACAATTCATAGATTTTAAGACTCGTCATGTAATGTTTAGCTATCACCGGTAGATATTTCGTTAGGTCTTGTCCACCAAATGAAAAATAGTTACATCAAATCTCCCTTTATGCCAAGCACACCCCACATCGCGAGAACTTGTGATGGAGACTTTACTTTATTTGCAGGAAACGAAGGTGGTAAATGGGGCAACATTTCCCTTTTCTAGAACGAGTGTGTGCATGTGATGATGAGCCTTTCAATATGCTACACATTGATGTATTTTTTTTATGAAGGACATAAACTTATAAGTTAGCACCACAATGCTACAACTCAAAGAGCTTACACATTGATGTATTGATCCAAGAAAAGTCACAAAGTCAAAAAAAAAAGGGAGATGTACATTCGTCTATTAAAAAACACATGTGTCGAACGGGCATCAATCGTGGACACTTCTATGAGCGCATAGATCCAAATGCAAAGGAACCATGTATGATGATTGGTGAGTTCAACGAGACCAATCCTAGTCTAAATGTTCGTGGAGGCTATTGATGGACTTCCAAGAGATCATATAGAATTATGATCTACACGGTCTAGCGTTCAAAGGTCCACCTTGGACCTATAATAATATGCAGGATAGATAGAGAGTGTAATGTAAAAGTTTTGCTAGATCGGGCAGTGGCATGCCCTGCATAGTCATCAAATTTTAATCAGAGAACGGTAACTCACCTAGTGACAATGACCGTGTTCCAGTGTTAGAGTGTTAGTGGAGCTCGAAGTGAAGAAAGAAGGGAGAAAAAGAAACACTCCCAAAAGATATGAATATTTCGAGGACAGAATAACATAACTCATAACAGTGTTTCAGAGATACACGGAAGAAAGGGAAAAAAGTGTTGTGGTTGGTTGTTGTGGGGTTCAAGATGAGAGAATCAATGGTGAGACTAAAAGGTGGAGTATGACTTAAACTAGGAATGTGAAAAGGGGATGGAGAAGTCAGGGACAAAGTTAGTTGTGTTGCGTTCTCAGTGCATGTTGGACTTGATGACCAGCCGCGGAGAGTTAAGGATAAACCGAAGAGCTGATTCACACAAGGAAAATTCTGGAGGCAACGATCTAGGGTAACGTGGCTTAAAAAAGGTGACTGTAATATATGGTATTTTCATGAGAAAGATTCACAAGAAGAAAACAAGAACAAAGTTAAAATCTAAACAAGAAGAAAATGAATAGTACTAAGAATATCAATGAGAAGGAGGACACTGCAATGAATTTCTTGCATGATCTATACCAAAGAAAAGAGAATTTGGATCAGAATGCAATCCTTGGGATGGTCCAACCAAAATACCAGTTGATGTAAATTAAATATTAACAATGCCATTCACTAAAGGAGATATCAACGATACCATATTTTAAGTCGGGCTTCTAAAGGATCCTAGCTCTGACGGCTTTCCAGACCATTTCTTCCAAAGGAACTAGGTTGTGTTGAAAGTAGATGTTAATAAGTCCATGAAGAGTTTTTTTTTTGGAAAACAAGGATTACATACCAATTTTCTATGTAACACATTTTATAAAAAAACGTCTTAGAATGTTTGGTAAAACACATCAGTCTTTGCTACAAGAAATTATCTCGTGAGATCAAACTTTTGTGCTAGGCTAAATCATCGCAGACAACACAATAGTTGTGTTTGGATTCTTCAATTATTTGTAAGTGTTAAAGAGATAATCGGATATATTTTATGCTCTTGAATCGGATTTATCGAGGGCATATGATTGAGTGAATTGAGCTTTTATGGAAAGGTACTTTGAAGGAATTGGGTGCTAAAGCTTTGGCAGAGACGGTCGGGTATGGCTTATGTGACCTATGTATAGCACAATGCTATAGCTTAAGTGGATTCCACTGAATACCTTCACATTATAAATAGGATTAAGGCAAGATGACCCTCAAATCATGGTAGCACGTTCAACACCTGTCGGGAACCCCAAGAGGTAGGTGCGAAGTAGCATGTAGCAAGTTTCCCTCAATTGTGAAACCAAGTGTATCAAACCAGTAGGAGTACAAATTTTTTTAGCGCGGTTTGTAGTGGACCTACACATGACACACAAATTTTCCTTGCCATAATGTTTTAGGAAGGTTGTCAAACTTCCCGTCTTACTAAAACAAAGGGCTAAATGTATAGTGTGGAATGTGTTTGCAATAACAATAAAAATGAGAACAGACCAGCAAGTTAGCAATAGTGAAAGGTAAGTAAACGAGGGTGTAAACAATGTAAAATAATCGAACGGGGCCCATAGTTTTACTACTGGTGACTCTCCAAAAATATCATGTATTCTACTAAATAGATATTAAAATTTAATGTGCATATTTGCAACAACTTGACTACTCAAAAGATGGTGAGGTATAGGTAAAACTCGAAACATAGGAATTGCTTTATGTGTATGTTTTCATAATCTTAAAATTATTAGTTATTGTCACACCCCAGTTTTTGGACCTTTGTAATATAGCTAAGGGAGAAAAATTTGTGAGGCAACAAAAACTTTTGTAACATGTTTGTGTGGAACAATATATGTATGTGACCATGATTATCTATGCAATGCAAGCAACATTTTCTTATAAATCAAATATCATTTTTATGATGATCACTAGTTGTTTCTCTGATGTTCTCCATAGGATACCTTGAGTGATTTTTGTTCCAAGTGTGGGATCATGGTTGTTTTCAACTTAACAATATTGCTTGGTTTTGTTTGATTCAAGAAAACAAAATGGAATTTGGAAATATGGATGTTTTCTTTTAATTCTTCTATTAAAGTTTGCCCCTGAAAAATTAGCCAAATACCCATTTCTAACACTTGTTTTCAATTAGTTATATTATACAATTTTATGTTTTCTTGGCATATAAGTGTTCTCTGGTGTGTGAACTACAAATCCATAAGCTTGGTTTGATTTGTGGAGTTTGAAAACATACAATTTCATGCTTGTTTTTATGGAAAGAAAATAAGACAGAAAAAACATAGAATTTTGAAAACAGAGGAAAACAGAAAGGTACCCCTTTTCCACCTTGTTTTCATAGCCTTCCACATTTTTCAAAAATATGTTAAAATGTGTTTCTGGATGTTTATTACATGTTTAACAATGTCCAACTTGAAATTCCAAAATTGGATTTGATTTGATATTTTATTCATGAGTGAACATTTTGATGATTTTGTCTGTTTCCAACACTTAGCAATTTTTGCTAAGTCATTTTACTGAATTTTCTGAATCTGTTTTTAATAGAAAGTTTGGTGTTTGTTTGATTTGGTTCAAATTAAGGGGTGAAACCTTGCCTAACCTACTCCCCTATGTTTACACTTGGGTTTGGTGCCTTGGATTCTTATTTTCGTAGAGTAGAGAGAGAGGTGAGAAGGAGAAGTGGAGCCGAAAACACGTGGGGGGGGGGCAGCACGCAGACACACGGTGCACACCCCTCCGCGCACACTGTGGCCACGACCGTGGCGCCACCGTGCCACTCCTCACCGCCCTACGACAGTGCCCGCACCCAACCAAGCCGTTGCCGCCCGTTGTTGTGCGCCACGACGCCCGCAGACGGCGCCCCGTGCCATGCCCATGGCCATGCCATGAGCACACCCCCGTGCCCGCGCGTATAAGACCACGACATGCTCCCACGCCTCGCCACACATCTCACTCCACTCCACAGCACGTCCACCGCACGCCCACTCGACCCTGCTCGCTCTCTGTGAGCGACACGAGGGAGAAAGTCGCCCCCAGCCACCGTGGATCTCTCGTGAAGCTCTGGCTCGCCCCAGCCACTTTCATCACGCCATTCCGGCCTGGTCGTGCTCCCCGTACCCTAGCACACCTCTCTGACCGCTCGCCGTGGCCGTTTGCTTGCAGATGCACCGCCGTCATCCTCGGAGCCGCCGCGGACTCTCTGCTCGCCGCCGTCGATTGGAGCCACCTCAGCCGTTGCCGTTTGCTTGCCTCCACGGCCACGACCTCGTACGACCACCCCGACACCGTGCCACGGCCATTCATCGCCCCTAGGTGAGCCACGCTGCGACCCCGTTTCTCTGTCGTGCGCCGATGAGAGAGAGAGAGGAAGGGAGGAGGAAGAAGCCACGTGGGCCGTTGATCGCGAGATCAACGGACCCCTTTGAATCCGGCCGTTCCCGCGCCGTGGGCGCGTGCGCATGTGCCTCTTGGCTGGTTTCGCCGCTTGTTGGGCCGCGCCCGTGTAGATCTGGCTCGTGCCCTGTTTTTCCATTGTGGTTTTATTCTTTTTAGAAAATGGCAGAAACATGCACCCTAGCTTTGGCCCTATGAAAAATAGGAAAAAGGCAAACCTGGCCAAACCAAAAATCATGCTTGTACCTTAACATTTTCTTAACCAGATCCAAGTGGTAGATCTACTTTTTGAATATTATTTTGGCAATGGTACTTGTTTTGGCGGAACCTATTTGTTAGGCTATTTTTGGCATATCTTTTAAAATAATAATCCTAAAAATGCAAACTCAACTGTTTTGGATACCCCTTAGAGATACCTTGCTTGCAGGAAAGCTTCCTAGAGAAAATGCTACGCATTTTGGTAAATGTCCAAAGAACACTTCTAGGATTTTTTTTAGGTTGTTTGGTGATGATTTTTTATGAGAATCCAATTGGATGAGATTGTGTATGTTTAGATCTACCTAATCTTATCTTGGTGTAATTTTTAGGTCTCTAGAATAATTGTGGTGTGCGTAACTAGGTTTTGCACTTTTCTGTTTTTATTTATTATTGTGTGAAATAGTTCTATTCAATATGTTAGTATTAGATTTATTTTTTATAGCAAGTGTAAGATTGTTATCCTCTGTTATCAGGTTTTTTTTATTACAGAGCTAGCATGTTATGAAAGGTTTAGTTTTTTTGTGTGTTGATTAGAACTTGTTTTGCTAGTATAATCATTTCCTAGAATTTCCTAATGTTTAGAAAATTATGGCATACTACATATAGGTTTAGTAGCTAGATTTTTTATGTTGTTATGTTGGGTCCAGTACCACTTTGGTACTGATATTAGGGGTGTATCACCTCTGTTAGAATGTACTTTCTTTATAGGGAAGCATGAGTAGTTGTGACTTGATTAAAATGTTTCCTATTATTATCACTAGTATGAGTAGTGTTTGTTTTGCTTGTTTAGTGGGATAGTAATTTTCCCAAGTATGACCAGAGGCATTGTGACCTCTTAATGCCTTGGTATCCTAGTGGAACACCCACTGGTCCCATTGCATTTTGGTGAGAAATATAATTTCTGCACCATAGTCATGTTTCTAGTAGTCTAGTTTTGTTTATGTGTGTTTAATAATTTTTGCCTTCGGAAAAAATGAGTGGTGGATTGTTTTATGTGATGCTTGATGTATGTATTGCTATTTACTATTTTTTTCCTTAGTTGGTTCTGAATGTGTGTCCTTTATTTCTTTTTACGATGTTAGAAACCGAAGAAGGAGATATTGGAGAGGAGGTTTATTTCCACTCCTGTTATTTCCAAGAGCAGAACCATGATCCATACCAAGGCAAGCCATCCTAATGCTTTCTGTTATTACAATTATCATTATCTATCATGCATGTCTTACCTCTGAAGTTTTACAGAAATATGGTTAACAAAACTATTTTTGTTGTGGCTATTACTACTATTAATATTATGGTAAACTATCACATTGCCAGTAGTCAAACTTGGTGTGACCAAGCCTTTAGCCACCATATGGTATATAGATACCACCCAAATTAATAATATTGAAGTCCCTAAGTGGACATCCAAAAATGTGTTTTTGTAAACAAAAGCTTTATGGAAAACCCTCGGTGGAAAGGTGGGACCTTGTTCACTAGAGGTGGAAAAGAGGAAAGTTTTGAAAATTGTTTGACAAAAGACATATAACCTAGTCTTCGCTGGACAACCAAGACGTACTGTCACTCTACCTCAACATGGGAAAGAGGCCTTGCTAGAAACTTGTTCGTGTTAGTGTGTGTTCTATCCCATGTGCTATAGAGGAATGGATCCTCTGAACCGAAATGTCGCCAGGTGTGAGATACAGGACATGCAAAGTGTGGGATTAATTTTCCCTCTGGCTGCAACAGTTGGGCCTCCTGTCATGGCAGTGTGGGACACAGTGCCAGGGAGAACAAACCCAGTTGAAGGGATAGTCATATACTAGCTTGAACATAGTGGAAAGTTTTGGACTAGTTATCTCATGTTCGCATACTGTCGCGGACAGTCCATGGGTGATTCGTTGCAGATTTTATGAATCTTGTGGATTGTGTACAACTGTGCAGAGTAAAACTATTTGGAATAGTCGTGTCCTCAGATATGGACAGTTGAATGCCATGTAGCTAGTATTGTGTCGATGGTTTTCAAAAGGATGTTTTGAAAAAGGATTTGTACCTGCGAGGTACTGGAAGAGGAACTTTGTACCTGTGAGGTACACATGAGGAAAAGTTGGAAGCTGTTTTACAAGAAGTTTTGCAAAGAAAAATAAAAAGGGAAAGCTTTCTTTTCTAAACAAACCCTTACAAAACCTCTTGGATATGTTATATCTACAAGAGAAACTATATTATTTTCTTTTGAAGTATCTTCTTCAACAAAGATATAGAGATGTTTAATCAACCATGTTGTATCTTTCATCCATCATGGGTAGCAAACCCTATGTATAGCCTACCCATTCCACCATATAAGTATACGTGCATTTTGTAAGCTATATAAAGGATGTCTTGCAAAGTACATTCAAATGTATTTATATTGGTTTCGTCCCTGGCTATTTACTTGGCCAGACTACGAGGAGCAACCCCAGGAGGAGGACTATATTGATGACCCTGCGAACTAGGCTCGTCTTTCGGTCAGCAGCCTATAGGTTAAGGCGTGACATGGGCTCTACCGCGTTGCATTTTACTATCTTCCGATGTGTTAGTGTTATTTGTCTGCCATGCGTGGAAGTTATCTAAGACTTGGTCATGTGACCATTTGTTTAAGACCTTTATTATTCGTGTAATGGATGATGTAATCTGTGTACCAACTTCGTATGTTGTTCACGACTGATTTTTCTTGGATCATGAATGTATGCATATGAGGGGTCTTGGACTTGCTAGTCTGGGGCCTCTACAAAGTTGGTATCAGAGCCATCCTGACCTTAGGAGACCTTAGTTAGCATGGATGTCAGCGAGTACTCCGAAAAGCTACTTTATAACACAAAGTTACCGATATGACTAAGTACCAAAATATTCTATATACCCCATTTCCTCCGTGTTAATAAATTCTACTTGCATTAAGTTACCTCTTGCATAACTTAAAACTTTGCACACTGTGGTCTAACTTAAACTATACTTAAAACTTTGTGTAGATGGAGGTTGTCTTCACAGAGGGTTGTCGGTTGGGACTGGCTTGTGACATTTCTTTTCTCTTCGAGCCGAGTCTTGTTGAGATGACTGAGCTCATTGACCGCCCAGTTCCTGAGCTGAGAGGAGGACTGATCATTGGTTCTCCAGTAGAGGGTGATTGGTTTGTGGAGTGTACTATCCGTCCACCTCTGACGGCACCTTCTGCTGAGACCTTTGTTTTCACCACCGTTGAGTGTTCCTGGCACGAGGGAGTTGTCTGTGTGATCCAGGAGGCGATTGCACGCTTGGCGTACTTGAGGGATTACTTATTCCTTGGTACCCGGTTCTAGTTGCTTGGGAGACGCGATGAGATGGGAATACCACTTCCTGTGCCGCAGGATCTTGATGGCATGGGTCCTCACCTGGAGGACATGGAGATTCTGTTGCACCGCACCTAGCGTAGTCTGGACGATCTGAGGATAGTGCAGCACACCACCGTTGCGGAGTGCCGCATCCTGAAACACACTTGGGCAAGATGATGGTTGAGCACGAGACTGTGACTGCAAGGAACCGCGCCTTGGCGGGACAGCTACGGACCACTCGTTGGGCCGTACCCGTCTCACCAAGAAGGTAGAGGCGCTGCAGGAAGCCAACGCTATTCTGCGTGGTAGGCTGAAGACTGCGAGAGAGGATCTGGCCACTCAAGACTCGACTCTTGAGGAGTTGGAGGAGGAGATCACCGAGCTCCACAGGGAGAACGAGGACCTCCTTGTAGACGATGATATCTATCAGATGTTGATGGGATGGACATGAGTGACCAGAGTGAGCAGGAGGATGACGACCTGCTTGGAGACGAGGAGGATCCCGAGGAGATCCTTTTCGATGGAGACAATGACCAGGACTAGATGTAGCACCTTTGCGCTTTTGGATGTTGTGCCAGTTCAGTATGCTAGTAGCATTGTGATGTCCCCATGAGTCGCTTCCCTTGTTGTAGCTCTTGAAGCTTAGCTTGTATTGTGAGACTTATGTTTGTGTTATGTGTGATTGTAAGACTCTATGTTATGAATGTGATATGATTGTGTTCTATTCATGATTGTGATTTCTCTCCTCGTAATTTACTTGTGATTTATCATTTGTGTTTCGTTGTTCATAAAACTATTTTTGTTGCCTAGTTTTAAAAAGAAAAAGTTGTGTTGCATAGTCTTACACATGTTTCACTACAGCATGCCGCCTCGTCGGGGACCACCACCCCCACCCCCACCATCGGTGGAAGCATTGTTGGCCCTGATGATGGAGGACTGTCAAGACACACGTGCTGAGAGCGCAACCACCATTGCTGCACTGCAACAGTTGGCCACTGCTAGTGCCAACAAAAACAACAACAATGCCAATGGCAATGGCCATGGTGCTCGCTCAAAGCTGAAGGACTTTCAACAGATGGATCCCCCGATCTTCTCCAAGATCGTGGAGCCTCTTGATGCTGATGATTGGCTCCGCACTATTGCGAACAACTTGGAAGTAGCTGCAGTGTAGGAGAATGACAAGGTTCTGTTTGCCACACTTTCTTGCTGGTTCAGCAAGAACTTGGTGGGAGACAACTCGAGCCACTGTTGCTGTTGGCCATGTGTTTTATTGGGAGGACTTTGTTGCTAGGTTCCGCAAGTATCACATCCCCCAGGGTGTGATGAATATTATGCGGGACAAGTTTTTGAAGCTGAGGCAAGGAGGAATGTCAGTGTCTAAGTACTAGGAGGAATTCACTACCCTGTCCAGGTATGCCCCAGAGGAGGTTAACACTAAGGTGAATAAGAAGGAGAGATTCCTGAATCGACTGCACGATGAGCTGCAGTGTACACTGGTTGTGATACCATTCCAGAATCCGGAGTCGCTTGCTGATGCTGCCATGATGATGGATCACAAGCGTCAGAATGCTTTTGACAACCGTAAGAGAAAGATGATGATGCAAGGAGGGTCTAGTGCACCCAGGACTCGCATTACCCCTTATGCGAGCCCACCACCACCAAGGGTGCCTGCTTATGCACCTCGCCTAAATCACCAGTATGCACCAAGGCCCAACCACAACAACAAATGTGCTTCTTATGCACCAAAGCCTGGAGGAAATGGAAATGGGAACAACTTCAACCGTGCCGCAAAGACCAACCCAAACCCGAAGCCAAATGGAGGTTGCTTTGTCTATGAAAAGGAAGGACACTTCGCTCGTGAGTGCCCTACCAAGAATGCTGCTCCATCTTAGCCCACTTCAACCAAGATGAACCAATGTCCAGTCATGAGGAGGCAGAATGTGATGATGGGACATCTGAATCATGTCACTGCTGGTGAAGCACAAGAGGCACAAGACATGGTGATGGGTACGTTTCCTGTCAACTCTGTACCACCTGCAGTACTGTTTGATTCTGGTGCATCACATTCCTTTGTCACTAAGCCGTTTGCTGAGAAAAGTGGTATGAAGCATACCCGTATGCACAACCCAATGTTAATACAAATACCCGGGGAGAGAACGAAATCTAGCCTTTTTTGCAATGAAGTACCCGTGGAGATACAAGGGAAAAAATTTCATGCCGACTTGATAGTACTGGGATCGCAAGGGATAGAAGTAGTACTAGGTATGAACTGGATGACCAAGTATAAGGGTGTTATTGATTGCACCAAGAAGTCCATTTCTATGACCACTAGTGATGGAGATAAAGTTGCCTACACCGCAACCATGCCTTCATCAAAGATTCACTGCCACACGAGTGTAGCCAACCCCACACTTGAGGAAGTTCCGGTAGTATGTGAAAACAGTGATGTTTTTCCAAAAGAGTTACCCGGTATGCCCCCAGATCGGGATATCGAGTTTATTATTGAGTTAGTCCCTGGAACCGGACCTATAGCACAGAAGCCTTACCGAATGAATCTGAAGGAGTTAGATGAGTTGAAGAAACAGTTGTATGACATGTTGAGAAAAGGTATGATTCGCCCTAGTGCATCACCATGGAGAACACCTGTCATTTTTGTGGACAAACGGGACGGTACCACTCGTTTATGTGTGAACTACCGCAAGTTGAATGATGTCACCATCAAGAACAAGTACCCGTTGCCCAAAATTGAAGACCTGTTTGACCAGCTAAATGGGGCTAGAATTTTCTCAAAGATCGATCTTCGCACTGGTTATCACCAATTGAAGGTTCGTGATACCGATATTCCCAAGACCGCTTTCACCACTCGTTATGGATTGTATGAGTACACCATGATGTCTTTTGGTCTGACCAATGCCCCTGCCTATTTCATGAATCTCATGAACAAGGTGTTCATGGATTATTTGGACAAGTTTGTCATGGTGTTCATCGACGACATTCTTATTTATTCCAAGAGTGAGGAAGAACACGAAGAACATCTGAGAATTGTGCTCGGAACACTTCGTAAGCATCAACTGTATGCTAAGTTCAGTAAGTGCCAATTCTGGCTGAAGGAAGTCGGATTTCTTGGACATGTGGTATCCGAAGGAGGGATTTCTGTTGACCCTACTCTGGTTCAGTCTGTGGCGAAGCGTGCTGCTCCGACCAATCCGACTGAAGTCAGATCATTTCTGGGTTTAGCAGGATATTACCGCAAGTTTGTTTAAGGATTTTGGAGCATTGCCAGACCACTCACTCAGTTTATCAAGAAGGATAGTAAGTTCGTATGGACGGACAAGTGTGAAGAGAGTTTCCAAGAGTTGAAAAATTGACTGGTGTCTGCTCCGGTACTCATTATACCGGACTTCACCAAGAGTTTTGATGTTTATTGTGATGCTTCTAAGATTGCTCTTGGAAGTGTTCGTATGAAAGAAGGGAAGGTCATATCTTATATCTCACGCCAGTTGAGACCTCATGAGTTGAACTACCCCACGCATGACTTAGAGCTTGCCACAGTTGTTCATGTCCTCAAGGCATGGCGACACTTTCTTATGGGAAAAAGATGTGAAATATGCACAGATCATAAGAGTTTGAAGTATATCTTTACTCATCATGAACTCAATATGAGGCAACACCGTTGGATTGAGCACATTAAAGATTATGATCTAAGTATCCACTATCACCCTGGGAAGGAAAATGTTGTTGTTGATGCTCTTATTCGAGAACCAGCCTCTCTGAACGCTATGATCCAGATTAGGCAATCTGAGTTGTGGAAAGAACTTGACCAGCTTGGTATCGAGGTGGTCAGCTATGGTATGTTGGACACCATGGAAGTTAAACCAACTCTCGTTGATCAAATCAAAGAAGCTCAGAAAGGCCAGAAGAGTATTGATGGAATTAAGACCCACATGGAGAAGGAGAAAGTTGTTGGTTTTACCATTGACTCCGAGGGAGTATTGTGGTATGAAGGTCGCATTTGTATTCCTTCCGAGTCAGAGCTAAAGCAGACCATCATGACCGAGGCTCATGCTACCGTGTATTCTATTCACCCTGGAGGAACCAAGATGTATCAAGACCTGAAGGAGAGATTTTGGTGGCATGGAATGAAGCGAGACATTGCTTCATTTATTGCCAAGTGTCATGTTTGCCAACAAGTAAAAGCTGGGCACTAGCGTCCCGCTGGATTTCTACAACCGTTGAAAGTTCCAGTTTGGAAATGGGACGAAGTCGGGATGGATTTCATCACTGGACTTCCTAGGTCCAGCCGAGGAAATGATTCTATATGGGTTGTCGTGGACAGGCTCACTAAAGCTGCTCACTTTATTCCTGTCCGGACTACTTATCGTGGAGATCAACTTGCTGATCTTTACATTTCTCGGATTGTTAGCCTGCATGGAGTCCCTAGCAGAATTGTGTCTGATCGAGGATCATAGTTCACATCTCGATTCTGGAAGAAGTTCCACGAAGCACTTGGAACCAAGTTAGCCTTTAGCACCGCCTATCACCCGCAGACTGATGGACAAACTGAGCGTGTGGACCAGATTTTGGAAGACATGCTTCGTGCTTGCGTTTTGTCTTATGGAGCCAAATGGGAAGACTGTCTGCCTTTCATGGAGTTTTCTTACAACAACATCTACCAGTCTAGCTTATAGATGGCCCCTTTTGAAGCCATGTATGGACGCAAATATCGTACACCTCTGCACTGGACTTAGACTGGCGACAGTCAAGTCTTTGGTGTAGATACTTTGCGTGCTGCAGAAGAGAAAGTCCAGCTTATTTGTGATCGTCTCAAGGTAACTTAATCTCGCCAAAAGAGTTATGCTGACACAAAGCATAGCGATGTCTCTTTCATCATTGGAGATTTCTTGTATCTTCGTGTCACGCCACTCAAAGGGATGCAGCGTTTTCATGTCAAGGGAAAGCTTGCACCCCAGTATATCGGCCCTTTTAAGAATACTGGCCCGTCGTGGTGAAGTGCCTTATCAGTTGGAATTGTCAAAAGAGTTGTCAACGTTTCACAATGTTTTTCATGTGTCTTTGCTCCGGAAGTGTCTTCATGTACCTGAGAAGGATCTCACCTACCAAGACGTTGGCTTCAGGACCATTGACTTGAATGATGACCTGACCTACCGTGATAGACCCCTCCGCGTTCTTGAGGAGAATGTTCGTGCGACCAGGAGGAATGCTTTCAAATTCCTTAAGATCCAGTGGACGAATCACTCTAAGGAAGAAGCTACCTGGGAGCGTGAGGATTATATCAGGAAGGAGTTCCCTAGTTTCCTTAAAGATTATACCCGCGAATCTCGGGGCGATATTCTTTTAGAGGGGGGGGGATCTGTCACACCCCAGTTTTTGGACCTTTGTAATATAACTAAGAGAGACAAATTTGTGAGCCAACAATTTTTTTTGTAACATGTTTGTGTGGACCCATATATGTATGTGACCATGATTAGCTATGCAATGCAAGCAACATTTTCTTTTAAATCAAATATCATTTTTCTGATGATCACTAGTTGTTTCTCTGATGTTTTCCATAGGATACCTTGAGTGATTTTTGTCCCAAGTGTGAGATCATGGTTGTTTTCAAATTAACAATATTGCTTGGCTTTCTTTGATTCAAGAAAAAAAATGACATTTGGAAATATGGATGTTTTCTTTTAATTCTTCTATTAAAGTTTACCCCTGAAAAAATAGCCAAATACCCATTTCTAACACTTTTTTCAATTAGTTATATTATCTAATTTTATGTTTTCTTGGCATATAATTGTTATCTGGTGTGTGGACTACAAATCCATAAGCTTGGTTTGATTTGTGTAGTTTGAAAACATTCAATTGCATGCTTGTTTTTGTGGAAAGAAAATAAGACAGAAAAACAGAGAAAAACAGAAAGGTACCCCTTTTCCACCTTGTTTTTCATAGCCTTCCACATTTTCAAAAATATGCTAAAAATGTGTTTCTGGATTTTTATGACATGTTTAACAATGTCCAACTTGAAATTCCAAAATTGGATCCGATTTGCTATTTTATTCATGAGTGAACATTTTGATGATTTTGTGTGTTTCCAACACTTAGCAATTTTTGCTAAGTCATTTTACTGAATTTTCTGAATCTGTTTTTAACAGAAAGTTGCGTGTTTGATTTTGTTTGATTTGGTTCAAATTAAGGGGTGAAACCTTTCCTAACCTACTCCCCTATGTTTGCACTTGGGTTTGGTGCCTTGGATTCTTATTTTGGTCGAGTAGAGAGAGAGAGAGGGGTGAGAAGGAGAAGTGGAGCCGAAAACACGGGGGGGGGGGGGCAGCATGCAGAAACATAGTGCACGCCCCGCCGCGTGCACTGTGGCCACGACGCCGCGCCACCGTGCCACTCCTAGCCGCCCTGCGACAGTGCCCACACCCACCCTAGTCGTAGCCGCCCGTTGCTATGCGCCACGACGTCCGTAGATGGCGCCCCGTGCCATGCCCGTGGCCATGCCATGAGCACACCCCCGTTCCCGCGCGTATAAGACCACGACATGCTCCCACGCCTCGCCACACATCTCACTCCACAACACGTCCACCGCACGCTCACTCGACCCCGCTCGCTCTCTGTGAGCGACACGGGGGAGAAACTCGCCGCCAGCCACCGTGGATCTCCCGTGAAGGTCTGGGTCACCCCGACCACTTTCTCATGCCATTCCGGCTTGGCCGTGCTCCCCGTACCCTATCACACCTCTCTGGCCGCTCGCCGTGGCCGTTTGCTTGCAGATACGCCACCGCTATCCTCAGAGCCGCCACAAACTCTCTGCTCTCCACCGTCGATTGGATCCACCTCAGCCGCCGCCATTTGCTCGCATGCACGTCCATGACCTCGTACGACCACCTAGACACCGCGCCATGGCCATTCATCGCCCCTAGGTGAGCCACGCCGCGACCCCGTTTCTCTGCCGTGCGCCGATGAGAGAGAGGGAGGGAGGAGGAAGAAGCCACGTGGACTGTTGATCGCGAGATCAACGAACCCCTTTGAATCCGGCCATTACCGCGCCATGAGCGCGCGCGCGTGCCCGTGGGCTGGTTTTGCCGCTTGTTGGGCCGCGCCCGTGTAGACCTGGTATGTGCCCTGTTTTGCCCCTGTGGTTTTATTCTTTTTAGAAAATGGCAGAAACATGCATCCTAGATTTGGCCCTAGGAAAAATACAAACCTGGAAAAACAAAAAATCATGCTTGTACCTTAACATTTTCTTAACCAGATCGAAGTGGTAGATCTACTTTTTGAATATTATTTTAGCAATAGTACTTGTTTTGGCAGAACCTATCTGTTAAGCCATTTTTTGCATAACTTTTAAAATAAGAATCCTAAAAATGCAAAACTCAACTGTTTTGGATAGAACTTAGATATACCTACCATTATCACTTGGCCTTGCTTGCAGGAAAGCTTCCTAGAGAAAATTCCAGGCATTTTGGTAAATGTCCAAAGAGCACTTCTAGGATTTTTGTAGGTTGTTTGGTGATGATTTTTTATGAGAATACAATTGTATGAGCTTTTGTATGATTATATATACCTAATACTAGCTTGGTGTAGTTTTTAGATCTCTTGGATAATTGTGGTGTGCATAACTAGATTTTGCACTTTTCTGTTTTATTTATTATTGTGTGAAATAGTTCTATTCAATATGTTAGTATTAGATTTATGTTTTCTAGCATGTGTAAGATTGTTATTCTCTATTATTATGTTGTTTTATTACATAACTAGCATGTTAGGAAATTTTGGTACTTTGTGGGATTGATTGGAAGTAGCTTTGCTAGTATAGTCATTTCCTAGAATTTCCTTATGTTTAGGAAATTGTGGCATATTACTTATAGGTTTAGTAGCTATATTTTTTTATTTTGTTATGTTAGGTACAATACCACTTTGGTACTAATATTAGGGGTGTATCACCTCTGTTAGATTGTACTTTTATTTGTAGGAAAGCATGAATAGTTTTGACTTGGTTAAAATGTTTCCTTTTATTATCACCAGTTTGTGTTGCTTGTTTAGTGGGATAGTAATTTTTACAAGTATGACCAGAGGCATTGTGACATCTTAATGCCTTGGTAGCCTAGTGGAACACCCACTGCCCCCCTTACATTTTGGTGAGAAATACAATTTCTCCACCATAGTCATGTTTCTAGTAGTCTAGTTTTATTTATGGGTGTTTAATAAATTTTTCCTTTGGAAAGTTGAGTGATGGATTGTTATGTGATGCTTGCTGCATGTATTGCTATGTACTATTGTTTGCCTTAGTTGGTTCTGAATGTGGGTCATTTATTTCTTTTTACGATGTTAGAAACCGAAGAAGGAGATATTGGAGAGGAGGCTTATTTTCACTCCTGCTATTTCCAAGAGCAGAACCAGGAACAATACCAAGGCAAGTCATCCTTATGCTTGCTGTTATTACACTTATCATTATCTATCATGCATGTTTTTACTTTTGAAGTTTAAAAAGAATATGGTTAACAAAACTATTTTTTATGTGGCTATTACTACTATTAATAATATATGTAACTATCACATTGCTAGTAGTTAAACTTGGTGTTACCAAGCCCTTAGCCAGCATATGGTATATAAATACCACCTAAATTAATAATATCGAAGTCCCTAAGTGGACACCCTAAAATGTGTTTCTGTAAACAAAAGCTTTATGGAAAACCCTCGATGGAAAGGCGAGACCTTGTTCGCTGAAGGTGGCAAAGAGGAAAGGTTTGAAAACTGTTTTAGAAAAGACACATAACCTAGTCTTCACTAGACAACCAAGACGTACTACCACTCTACCTCAACATGGGCAAGAGGCCTTGCTAGAAACTTGTTTGTGTTAGTGTGTGTTATGTCCAAAGTGCTATAGAGAAATGGATCCTCTGAACCGAAATGTCGCCAGGTGTGAGATACGGGACATGCAAAGTGTGGGATTAATTTTCTCTCCGGCTGCAACAGTTGGGCCTCATGTCATGGCAGTGTGGGACACGGTGTCGGGGAGAACAAGCCCAGTTGAAGGGATAGTCATATACTAGCTTGAACATAATGGCAAGTTTTGGACTGGTTATCTGATGTTCGCATAGTGTCGTGGATAGTCCATGAGTGATTCATGGCAGATCTTCTGGATCTTGTGGATTTTGTACACCTCTGTAGAGTAAAACTATTCGAAATAGCCGCGTCCTCGGATATGGACAGTTGAATGGCCATGTAGCTAGTATTGTGTCAATGGTTTTCAAAAGGATGTTTTGAAAAAAGTATTTGTACCTGCGAGGTACTGGAAGAGGCACGTTGTACCTGTGAGGTACTCATGAGGAAAAGCTGGAAGTTGTTTTACAAGAAGTTTTGCAAAGAAAAACTTTCTTTTCTAAACAAACTCTTACAAAACCTCTTGGATATGCGATATCTACAAGAGAAACTATATTATTTTCTTTTGAAGTATCTTCTTCAACAAATATATAGAGGTGTTAAATCAACCATGATGCATCTTTCATCCATCATAGGTAGCAAACCATATGTATAGCCTACCCATTCCACCATATAAGCATACTTGCATTTTGTAAGCTTTATAAAGTATGTCTTGCAAAGTACATTCAAATGTACTCATATTGGTTTCGTCCCTGGCTATTTACTTGGCCAGACTACAAGGAGCAACCCCAGGAGGAGTACTATGAGGAGGAGTACTACATTGATGACCCTGCGAACTAGCCTTGTCTCCCGGTCAGCAGCCTATAGATTAAGGCGTGACTTGGGCTCTACCGCATTGTGTTTTGCTATCTTCCGTTGTGTTAGTTTATTTGTCTGCCCTGCGTGGCAGTTATCTAAGACTTCGTCATGTGACCATTTGTGTAAGACCTTTATTATTCGTGTAATGGATGATGTAATGCATGTACCAACTTCATATGTTGTTCACGACTGATTGTTTTAGGATCGTGAATGTATGCATATGAGGGGTCTTGGACTTGCTAGTCCGGGGCCTCTACATTTGTTCTAACAAATTTTTAGCCATAAATAGGAAATTACTAATTTATAAATTCGCTCATAAAATAATATATATGTGTTGTTTGACCCATTGAATTATTTTCACACTGTATTTTCTAATATTCCAAGATGACCTATGGTAAATAATATTTTTGATGCACCATTGGTAGAAGGGTTGTGCTCAAGAGATTTAATAGTTCGTTTTCACAGGCCATGAGGCAAACAATGCTGTTGTATGGAGGGGAGAGAGAGTGTTGACGAGAAAAAAACTTGAAGAATCTTATGGATCTCTGCAGGATTGTTGATATTATTGTTACGAACAAGGGTACTAGCAAGGATCTCTTGTCTATTTGGATACTCATAATTACTTTGTGTTGTGCATCTCTAAAAATTTAAGGTGCCTAATAGGTTCCTAATATGTAGTATGTAATGGTTACTTTTTTTTATAAAGGATTGTTGTAACATCCCAAGTATGAAAACTACCCTATAGAATGTTTGATTGCCTGTTTATTTAAGGTATTGCATCATGTCATCATGTTGTTCCATGTTGTTTGCATTTGTTTCTTAATTATTGCAATTGTTTTCCACTGTTTTCACAACTCAAATTCAAACCTTACTCAAACAATGTTTTCATACTTGTTCTGTTACAACTTTTGGAATAAAAATAACAGGTGAAAACAACCTTTTTATTCCATGTTGATCAACTAATAAAATGGTGCTTTTATTTCAATCAATTAATTCTATTTCAATCCAATTTCAAATCAAATGTATTTCAAATCAGTACCTAATTGAAACCATGAAATTCACCTCAAAAATTGTAATCCTTAAACACATTAAATCATAGGGGTTCCCCTATTCAAAGTTTGTTTTATTAAATGATCACTTAATTAAAATGCATCCAAATTTGAATTTCAAACAAACATCAAGCAATTTTAAAGTTTTCCGAAAACAAAACTTGGCTAATGTTTTCTTCTAACCCAACTAGCTTAACTAAATTTTTATAACATTTTTTTGCTAACCAAAATCTTATGTTTTCTTCCTTTTCCAACTTGCTACAAAAAAAAAGGAGAAAGCAAAATAAAAAGGAAAGAAACGCAGGGAGAGAGAGAGAGAGTGCAGCAGCCCAAGCCCATCTATTTTTCTTGGCCCGGTACCCTTTCATCCCCAACCTCCGTCCGTACGAGGCACGTCACCATGGACAGCGACCTGCAGCACGTGCTGCTCCACCTCACCCCTACCTCCTATATCTACTCCTCCCCATCCCTAGAAAACCCTAACCCTAGCCGCATCCGCTCCTCCCTCCTATCTCCCCCACCACCGCCGCCATCGAGGGGAGATCGCCGCCCTTTTTCTTCTGCCCCGACCTCCACTCGCCGGAGCACGCCGCCGCCGTGTCCGACCACCTCCGGCCACCCCGAGGACACCCACGCGACGAGGGTAACTCCCCCTTTCCATTCCCACACTTCCCCTCTCGTTTCCTCGCTATTTGGGCATCGAATCCTTCCGTGCGTTTGTGCCATGGCTGCTCTGTTTCGTTACAGAGAAGAACAGTTCGATTGCAGTTTCAGTTACACCGAGTTATTAGGGTCAAAACCAAACCGAACCACTATGCCATCACAACGGACGCAGTAGACCAACTGGTAGCGCACGCTCGCTGCGCAGCAGCAGCTCTCGGGTTCAAGTCCCGCACCCCCCATCTTTTCTTCCTTTTTCCGAATTAAATTCAGTTCAAACTCTGAACCTTAAGCCCCCTCGCCCCCCTTGTTCTGTCAACAAAGCGCACTAGCCCAGTTGGTTGGTTCCCCAGCGCAGGAAGCAGGAGGTGCAGGGGTCAAATCCCACCCCCTGCACAATTAAAAACATTTTTGTTTTGCAATGTTTTGGTCATATAACTTACAGGAAATCACACCTAGGCCCCTGGTATTAAATCTAGACCCCTGAAATAATATTTTCTAAGTCCCTAGTGCACTAAAAATGGCAGATTCACCCCAAATCTTGTAAATTGCATAAGAAAATCATTTTAACTCCAAATCCAACATTTTTAATATGTTTTCAATACCAAATTAAATGTTCTATCCAAATATAAAATTTGTTTACTGTTTTGAATATTTTAAATTGGTGCAAAATTTGAAAACTTGTCAAATTCACTTAAACTTGCAAAAATCATAACTTGCTCATAAAAATTCCAAATTTCACAAACCAAATATGTTTTCCAATCAACTTTTCATGTACTTTCCAAATATAAATTTTGTTTGCTGTTTTGAATAATTTAAATTGCTGAAAAAAACTGTTTCTTGTTTATTGCATTTAAAATTGCCAAAATAATAACTTGCTCATTTTAAATCCAATTTTCACAAATGAAATATGTTTTCCATGCAAAATTAAACCAACTTTTCAAATATAAAATTTGTTTCATGTTTTGAATAATTAAAATTGGTTAAATGATTTAAACCTTGTTTAAATCATTTAATATTGCTAAATTCATAACTTGATCAAATCAAATTCTTTTGGGACATATAAAATATGTTTTCAAACCATCAAAGCATAACCTTTTCAAATATGAACTTGGTTTAATGTTTTGATCAAATAAAATTCAATTAACATTCCACACTTGAATTAATTCCAATTTAAACTTGTTTAATATTGTTTAAGTCATAATAAATTCATCCTAACTCCTATTCCAATATTTGAAACATGTAATCCAACTAAAATTTGATAACCTTTTCAAATATCAACTTTGTCTTTTGTTTTGAGCACTTTAACTTGATGAAAACAACACTTACTTGTTTAACATCATTAAGCAACCAAATTTCCTAAACTTAATAAATGTTTTTCCAAAACTTGTTAATCCTTTTAACACTTGCATCCATCATTGTTACTTTGTTGTTATCTTGTTATCATCATCATGCATGCATCATGTTTAACTACTTACACCTATTGATCAAATGTAGATCATTGCTTCAACCTAAACAATCTGCATCCATATGCCATTACTTTGCATATGGGTCCAATTAAATTGCTTCCTCTTGTCAAGTAGTTCTTTCTGATGCATCTATTAACATGACATGCATCATCCCATGTTTGTGCACCTATGTCATGTATTGATTGTTCGTCTCCTTCGATTGTATGTTTGCTTCTTCTCGCTTTAGACGGCGACGTTGAGACCGACGAGACGTACGGTACCCCTTCTAAGGATTTTCAGCTCAGTACCAGGCTACTGGGTTTGCAGGCAAGTTATCACTCACATGAATCATCGAGTTCTCTTCCACACTTGTTGTCGATACTATCCTTTTGTCTATTTCTGCTAGCCCTATGAATCGATGCTTGTTCTCCGAACCCATCACATGCTACCTTGAGCCATGATATTGCCTCACTCCCATACCTACAGCCATTGATTGAGCCTGTTCTATTCTAGCATGCTTAGGTTGCTTTTGCTCGAGCCTGTTGTCGATTACCTCGTTTACTATCGTTCTATTATGGTTGTTATCGTATCGGGGGCTCGAATGTTAATCAATCAATCTTGTTAATGCTACTATTAATAATAACTTGATGATAAGGCACCGGCGGGAGGCCCTAAGAGGTTTTGAGGCCCGCTAGTGTCGACCCTAATAGGAAAAGGGTCTTGTCTACTGATCCATGATGAGCGCACTACCCGCATGTGGGAAGCGAGTATGGGCGCCCCCCTCAGTTCGACTTGATTCGCATCTCGTCCAAACCGCCGCACTTAGTTCGGGTGTTCCATTTGCTGCATCATATGCAGGTACGAACCCGTGGCCAGGGTGGAGAACTTTTGTAGTCGGCATTTAGGGCGGCGTGGTCTTAGAGTGCTATGAGGGTCCCCTTTTCTTCGTGGGGCTCGATTAGCCGCGCACGCACAACACGCGGTGTTTTGGGCTTGATGCGGAGTAAGGTTGGATTGTGTTGAGTGCCCCGCTTGGTGGGAGGCATCCCATCTGGCGGGATATTCATGCGTGTACGGTTACTATGGTGCACCCCTGCAGGGATAAATCTTCTCGAGAAGCCGTGTTTTCCGCGGTTATGGATTACTTGGTGAAAGTACTGGCTAACAAGTACTCAGGACAACTTAAACATAATGATCAAACATGTTACACCCAATGATTAATAACTTGACTAGTAATAGGTTGATGACACAATAACTTGATTCACCTTTAATACAACTGTGTGAGTTATCCTCGGATTGCTTCTTTGGATAAGGGGCGAGATCCAGGATGGGTTTGTTTGAAGTTATCTTTCAGTTGGTTACCATCCTCGATCTTATCTCCTTTCTGTTAGCCGGAAGTGGTAGAATCTCCGTAGTTGGTTAGCGCAGCCAGTTGCAGCATCTTTTATGTCCCCTTCCTTCCGTTGAACCCAAAGCATCTGTGCTTGGTGTTGACGGGTTACACTTTGGTGAACTGTGAGTCTTGCTTGCCAGTACGTTGGTGTACTGACCCCTTTGGGGCTGTGGTTTACGCAGACGACGTTTCCGTGGATCTACATGGTGGCTACTACGTGGAGTATGACGAGACTGCTGACGAGTAGATAGCGGACCCGGGCAGGATCCGAGACTTCGTGGATGGGCTCCGTCTGTTTGTTTTCCGGCCTCTTAGGCCTATTTGGTTCTTGTCTGTACTCAGACATGTTGAATGCTTCCGCTGTGATGTAATGATGTATTGTTGGGGCATGTGCCCTCTGAATGGTTGTATTTGCTATCTCTGCTCTAATGAGAGCCATTTGCAACTTATTTCAATCTTTTGTGTCGTAGAGATCTGTTGTGATATCACTTGTTAAACGCCGTTGACGTACCATGTGTGTATGGTTTGAAGTACGTCGACGGAAGTGCCTTTGATCTCTAGTGGATAGTTTACATCGACGATGGAATAGCAGGGCTTGTGTTGTCGCGCATAAGCGCAGGCCTACCAGGAAGCTGGGACGTGGGAGCAGTTATGCCCCATAATCCAAGCATCTGCTATCCAGTTCGTACGGTGAGTATCCCCTAGAAATCAGGGTGCGACAAATGGTATCAGAGCCTGTCTGCCTGTAGGATCCCTTTTTACTGGTCGCAGTTGAGTCTAGAAACTATTTTGTAGCTATATAGGAAAAATGAAACGTGAGAGTAGGAATTCTGTTCTTTTTCTTCTTTCCCCACCCTCCCTCCCTTTTCTGGTAAGGAAGTGCAACGTTGATTTTTCCCTTCTCATCTAAACTTTCAAGTTAGGATTTCACGTGTTTTGGGTTTTCCATAGTACCTCAGGAGTTTTTGTTCTCGTTTTCCCCGATGTTGATATCCTGTTCTTCTCAACATCCTTTTCGTCCGTTGAAATCTTGTTGTTGTTTTCCACTTCAAATCTTCTACCGGCGTCTAATCAAAACTTCCTCGTAAACTCTTATCCAGTTAAAGATTTATTTGATACCGGAGCATCACCTTCCTTTGTGTCAAGATCTTTTCCACAACATACAACCTATTTCTGGTTCCACTAAGCAATCAAATCACCGTTCACTCTCCGGAATCTCAACTGTTGACTTCCAACATAAGTAAGAACAATCCAATTCTAATGGGAGGCCACATATTCCTAGTTACTGTCATGTTGATAATTCTGACATTGATGTTATTCTTGGTGTTGCATTGATGTCAATAACTCTGTTCCACCCTTATTACAGATAGTCTATTCTCCAAATGATTCAAATTCTATTCAGCTATACACCCTCGATACAAAAACCTCTTCCTTCAATTGAAAATGTTCCGGTGTTTTCCAAATTCCCTGACATCCTTCCAGAAGAGTTGCCAGGAATTCCTATCGTTTTGAACTTCCAGAAAAACTATCCAAGGTGCACGATGTGTTTCACGTGTCACAGCTCAAGAGGATCTTCGCAAGAAGTATCCGGACCTTTTCTTTTCTCAGTAGGAATCTCGGGGCGCGATTCCTTCAAGGGGGGCGTTTTGTAACATCCCAAGTATGAAAACTACCCTATAGAATGTTTGATTGCCTGTTTATTTAAGGTATTGCATCATGTCATCATGTTGTTCCATGTTGTTTGCATTTGTTTCTTAATTATTGCAATTGTTTTCCACTGTTTTCACAACTCAAATTCAAACCTTACTCAAACAATGTTTTCATACTTGTTCTGTTACAACTTTTGGAATAAAAATAACAGGTGAAAACAACCTTTTTATTCCATGTTGATCAACTAATAAAATGGTGCTTTTATTTCAATCAATTAATTCTATTTCAATCCAATTTCAAATCAAATGTATTTCAAATCAGTACCTAATTGAAACCATGAAATTCACCTCAAAAATTGTAATCCTTAAACACATTAAATCATAGGGGTTCCCCTATTCAAAGTTTGTTTTATTAAATGATCACTTAATTAAAATGCATCCAAATTTGAATTTCAAACAAACATCAAGCAATTTTAAAGTTTTCCGAAAACAAAACTTGGCTAATGTTTTCTTCTAACCCAACTAGCTTAACTAAATTTTTATAACATTTTTTTGCTAACCAAAATCTTATGTTTTCTTCCTTTTCCAACTTGCTACAAAAAAAAAGGAGAAAGCAAAATAAAAAGGAAAGAAACGCAGGGAGAGAGAGAGAGAGAGTGCAGCAGCCCAAGCCCATCTATTTTTCTTGGCCCGGTACCCTTTCATCCCCAACCTCCGTCCGTACGAGGCACGTCACCATGGACAGCGACCTGCAGCACGTGCTGCTCCACCTCACCCCTACCTCCTATATCTACTCCTCCCCATCCCTAGAAAACCCTAACCCTAGCCGCATCCGCTCCTCCCTCCTATCTCCCCCACCACCGCCGCCATCGAGGGGAGATCGCCGCCCTTTTTCTTCTGCCCCGACCTCCACTCGCCGGAGCACGCCGCCGCCGTGTCCGACCACCTCCGGCCACCCCGAGGACACCCACGCGACGAGGGTAACTCCCCCTTTCCATTCCCACACTTCCCCTCTCGTTTCCTCGCTATTTGGGCATCGAATCCTTCCGTGCGTTTGTGCCATGGCTGCTCTGTTTCGTTACAGAGAAGAACAGTTCGATTGCAGTTTCAGTTACACCGAGTTATTAGGGTCAAAACCAAACCGAACCACTATGCCATCACAACGGACGCAGTAGACCAACTGGTAGCGCACGCTCGCTGCGCAGCAGCAGCTCTCGGGTTCAAGTCCCGCACCCCCCATCTTTTCTTCCTTTTTCCGAATTAAATTCAGTTCAAACTCTGAACCTTAAGGCCCCTCGCCCCCCTTGTTCTGTCAACAAAGCGCACTAGCCCAGTTGGTTGGTTCCCCAGCGCAGGAAGCAGGAGGTGCAGGGGTCAAATCCCACCCCCTGCACAATTAAAAACATTTTTGTTTTGCAATGTTTTGGTCATATAACTTACAGGAAATCACACCTAGGCCCCTGGTATTAAATCTAGACCCCTGAAATAATATTTTCTAAGTCCCTAGTGCACTAAAAATGGCAGATTCACCCCAAATCTTGTAAATTGCATAAGAAAATCATTTTAACTCCAAATCCAACATTTTTAATATGTTTTCAATACCAAATTAAATGTTCTATCCAAATATAAAATTTGTTTACTGTTTTGAATATTTTAAATTGGTGCAAAATTTGAAAACTTGTCAAATTCACTTAAACTTGCAAAAATCATAACTTGCTCATAAAAATTCCAAATTTCACAAACCAAATATGTTTTCCAATCAACTTTTCATGTACTTTCCAAATATAAATTTTGTTTGCTGTTTTGAATAATTTAAATTGCTGAAAAAAACTGTTTCTTTTTTATTGCATTTAAAATTGCCAAAATAATAACTTGCTCATTTTAAATCCAATTTTCACAAATGAAATATGTTTTCCATGCAAAATTAAACCAACTTTTCAAATATAAAATTTGTTTCATGTTTTGAATAATTAAAATTGGTTAAATGATTTAAACCTTGTTTAAATCATTTAATATTGCTAAATTCATAACTTGATCAAATCAAATTCTTTTGGGACATATAAAATATGTTTTCAAACCATCAAAGCATAACCTTTTCAAATATGAACTTGGTTTAATGTTTTGATCAAATAAAATTCAATTAACATTCCACACTTGAATTAATTCCAATTTAAACTTGTTTAATATTGTTTAAGTCATAATAAATTCATCCTAACTCCTATTCCAATATTTGAAACATGTAATCCAACTAAAATTTGATAACCTTTTCAAATATCAACTTTGTCTTTTGTTTTGAGCACTTTAACTTGATGAAAACAACACTTACTTGTTTAACATCATTAAGCAACCAAATTTCCTAAACTTAATAAATGTTTTTCCAAAACTTGTTAATCCTTTTAACACTTGCATCCATCATTGTTACTTTGTTGTTATCTTGTTATCATCATCATGCATGCATCATGTTTAACTACTTACACCTATTGATCAAATGTAGATCATTGCTTCAACCTAAACAATTTGCATCCATATGCCATTACTTTGCATATGGGTCCAATTAAATTGCTTCCTCTTGTCAAGTAGTTCTTTCTGATGCATCTATTAACATGACATGCATCATCCCATGTTTGTGCACCTATGCCATGTATTGATTGTTCGTCTCCTTCGATTGTATGTTTGCTTCTTCTCGCTTTAGACGGCGACGTTGAGACCGACGAGACGTACGGTACCCCTTCTAAGGATTTTCAGCTCAGTACCAGGCTACTGGGTTTGCAGGCAAGTTATCACTCACATGAATCATCGAGTTCTCTTCCACACTTGTTGTCGATACTATCCTTTTGTCTATTTCTGCTAGCCCTATGAATCGATGCTTGTTCTCCGAACCCATCACATGCTACCTTGAGCCATGATATTGCCTCACTCCCATACCTACAGCCATTGATTGAGCCTGTTCTATTCTAGCATGCTTAGGTTGCTTTTGCTCGAGCCTGTTGTCGATTACCTCGTTTACTATCGTTCTATTATGGTTGTTATCGTATCGGGGGCTCGAATGTTAATCAATCAATCTTGTTAATGCTACTATTAATAATAACTTGATGATAAGGCACCGGCGGGAGGCCCTAAGAGGTTTTGAGGCCCGCTAGTGTCGACCCTAATAGGAAAAGGGTCTTGTCTACTGATCCATGATGAGCGCACTACCCGCATGTGGGAAGCGAGTATGGGCGCCCCCCTCAGTTCGACTTGATTCGCATCTCGTCCAAACCGCCGCACTTAGTTCGGGTGTTCCATTTGCTGCATCATATGCAGGTACGAACCCGTGGCCAGGGTGGAGAACTTTTGTAGTCGGCATTTAGGGCGGCGTGGTCTTAGAGTGCTATGAGGGTCCCCTTTTCTTCGTGGGGCTCGATTAGCCGCGCACGCACATCACGCGGTGTTTTGGGCTTGATGCGGAGTAAGGTTGGATTGTGTTGAGTGCCCCGCTTGGTGGGAGGCATCCCATCTGGCGGGATATTCATGCGTGTACGGTTACTATGGTGCACCCCTGCAGGGATAAATCTTCTCGAGAAGCCGTGTTTTCCGCGGTTATGGATTACTTGGTGAAAGTACTGGCTAACAAGTACTCAGGACAACTTAAACATAATGATCAAACATGTTACACCCAATGATTAATAACTTGACTAGTAATAGGTTGATGACACAATAACTTGATTCACCTTTAATACAACTGTGTGAGTTATCCTCGGATTGCTTCTTTGGATAAGGGGCGAGATCCAGGATGGGTTTGTTTGAAGTTATCTTTCAGTTGGTTACCATCCTCGATCTTATCTCCTTTCTGTTAGCCGGAAGTGGTAGAATCTCCGTAGTTGGTTAGCGCAGCCAGTTGCAGCATCTTTTATGTCCCCTTCCTTCCGTTGAACCCAAAGCATCTGTGCTTGGTGTTGACGGGTTACACTTTGGTGAACTGTGAGTCTTGCTTGCCAGTACGTTGGTGTACTGACCCCTTTGGGGCTGTGGTTTACGCAGACGACGTTTCCGAGGATCTACATGGTGGCTACTACGTGGAGTATGACGAGACTGCTGACGAGTAGATAGCGGACCCGGGCAGGATCCGAGACTTCGTGGATGGGCTCCGTCTGTTTGTTTTCCGGCCTCTTAGGCCTATTTGGTTCTTGTCTGTACTCAGACATGTTGAATGCTTCCGCTGTGATGTAATGATGTATTGTTGGGGCATGTGCCCTCTGAATGGTTGTATTTGCTATCTCTGCTCTAATGAGAGCCATTTGCAACTTATTTCAATCTTTTGTGTCGTAGAGATCTGTTGTGATATCACTTGTTAAACGCCGTTGACGTACCATGTGTGTATGGTTTGAAGTACGTCGACGGAAGTGCCTTTGATCTCTAGTGGATAGTTTACATCGACGATGGAATAGCAGGGCTTGTGTTGTCGCGCATAAGCGCAGGCCTACCAGGAAGCTGGGACGTGGGAGCAGTTATGCCCCATAATCCAAGCATCTGCTATCCAGTTCGTACGGTGAGTATCCCCTAGAAATCAGGGTGCGACAATTGTGTCCTTGCAAGAAGTCTTGGTTTGTCAAATGAGGCTTTGATCGATTGCAAATAAGCACATAAATAACAATGTACTTTGGAAGATTGAGAAAATGATCCAAAGCTAGAAGGGCAATGTGTAAGTCATGGTTTATTTATTTATTTCTTACAAGAATGATATGCCTTTTCCAAGTCATGGTTTATTTATTTTCCTTTACAAGAATGAAATCCCTAACTTTTTTTCCCCTAAGTGGTGATTGAGAAAAGACTCGGCCATATGGTGGTGCGTGTGAGGAACCAGAGCGAGGTGAGAAGAATTTTGTGATAGAGCATGAGGTTATTAAATAACGCATGGTAATATTAGATTGGCTATTTGTTATAACAACATTATTTATTTCAAGTGGATACTCAGTTTAGCACGGATATTTAACCACTGTTTCCATTTCTCAGCTTTCGCATCGTGATGAATATAGTTAGCAACTTGTTTGAAAATATTGTTTCGATTACAATTTTATATATGATGCTTAGTGCTTATCCATGAATACAATATTCATTTTGGATTTTGGTTGTGGAACCGTGCACACTTGTTGAGCTGGTCTTTTTTTTCTTTTCCTAGCATAAACCTTTGGAACTGTTTTCCATAGATTTATGGAAGAAACTTCTCTATGTATGGGGTTCTCCGTTCATAAATATGATCGTTTTTTCCAGCTGATCTGTATTCATATTCATGGACCAACTTTATCTTTTCTTAATTGCAGAATTTGCGTGCCAACCACTGCAAAGATTCTATGCTTGCAAGTTAATCAACATTGTACTATGGGCCTCGGCTTATATCTATCAGCATAGGTGGTTTTACACTCAAAAGGCCCCTGCTAGAGTTCCCCGGGACAGTATGCTTATTTTTGGTCAAGATGTAAAATAATTTTGAAAGAAATTTATATGTAAATTTGTAAAAGTATGTGCAACATTTTTAAAATTATGGTTTGTTTACGTGAATTTCATCTGACACGCCTGTTTCGGATAACATGGTTCATGAAATATTATTGGTCACAATACACGTACTAAATTGTCTAGCGGGTGTATCCGCCACCCTTGGATGAGTGAAAGGATCAGCGTGAGAGTGTAACTTGGAAAATGTCACTTCTTTTTTTGAAATCTGAAAAAGTGTCACTTTGGTAATTGCTCAAACTACGAACATCATTGTAAAGAAGTTTGGATATTTAAAAATGAGCCATGACAATGTTGCTATGTCTTAAAATAAAGGGATAAGACTCCAACGATAGGAAACGCGCGTGCACGTGCACACTAACAAATACTTCCTTCTTAAGATGATTTTCATTTGTCTAGACGATACAAGTACAAACAAGCTATTTTTTTTAAAATAATATATTTTTATTACTATTTCGCAAAATAATACACGAATCTTACTTTTTGCAGAAATAATACATAGTCGTAGTCGGGGACTGCGACATGCACTAATCGTAGTGCCGCACTGCGATTGCACCCTATCGCAGTGTCGTACTGCGACAGGGTGAAATTTCCTGCATGATCTTAATTAAACAACTCTTAATTTCTCTTAATTAGTAAGGGCATCTCCAGTTGAGCCCCCCCAGGACGCAAAAACCCGGCCTTTTTTCGCGCCGCGGCGCGAAACGGCGCTATTCTGGAAACTGGGGGGGGGGGGGCGTGTTTCCCAACCGTGAACCCAGGCCGCCCCCTCAGCCGGCTATTCGGCCCAATTTGGACAGGTAGAGATTTGGCACACAAATAATTGAACTTTTGCCACCAAATAAATAGAGCTTTGCCACACAAATAAAATAGTTCAACAATTTAAACAAAATAAATAAATTACACTAGGCATCGTCATCGTCCTCAACATTGCCATTCCCCTTTCGCGCCCACAAATGCTGCACCAGGTCATCCTGAAGAGCTTGGTGTGTTGCAGCGTGTTGAATCTCCTGTCGCTTGGTGAGGAAGTCTGTCCATGATGCCGGCACCTGGTGATCAACATCTGCAAGAGGGCCCTGCCGGTAGTATGGTGTGTTTGCCTCACTGTCAGGCACCGGGTCATCCCGCTCACTCTCAATGATCATGTTGTGCAAGATCACACAATACTGCATCACCTCCCACATGTTGGACTTCGACCAAGTCATAGCTGGGTACCGGACAACAGCGAATCGAGATTGCAACGCACCAAATGCCCGCTCAACATCCTTCCTGTAAGCCTCCTGGCACTTGGAAAACCAAGCTTTTGCGCTTCCTGGGATAGTGTTGGAGATGCTCTTCACAAATATTGCCCACTTCGGGTAGATGCCATCTGCAAGATAGTACCCCTTTGTATACTGGTGTCCATTGATCTCATAGTTCACAGGGGGGCATGGCCTTCGACAAGCTCGGCAAAGACATTCGAGCACTGCAAGACATTGATGTCGTTGTGACTTCCAGGCATACCAAAGAATGAATGCCAAATCCATAGATCATACGAAGCCACGGCCTCGAGAACCACCGAGCACTCTCCTTCCTTTCCCTTGTACATCCCCTGCCAGTCAAATGGGCAGTTCTTCCATGCCCAATGCATACAGTCGATGCTGCCAAGCATCCCAGGAAATCCTGTTGCTTCATTCTCTGCAAGGAGACGAGCAGTGTCTTGCGCATTGGGTGATCGCAGATATATTGGGCCAAAAACTGCAACCACTGTCCGGCAGAACTTGTTCAAGCACTCGAGGGCCGTGGACTCGCTCATGCGCAGGTAGTCATCTTGTGCATCTGCGGAAGCACCGTATGCAAGCAACCTCATGGCCATCGTGCACTTCTGGATAGAGGTAAAGCCTACCGTGCCGGCGCAGTCCTTCTTCAACTTGAAGTAGGTGTCGAACTCCCGGATGGCATGCATGATCTTGAGTAAGAGCGTGCGTTTCAGGTTCAACTTGAAGTAGGTGTCGAACTCCCGGATGGCATGCATGATCTTGAGTAAGAGCGTGCGTTTCATCCTGAAACGACGCCGGAACACCTTCTCGTCGTTGGTGGGATCCTCGGCGAAGTAGTCGGAGTAGAGGATGCAGTAGCCCTCGTACCGCTGCCTCGGCCTGCTCTTGCGGCGACAGGGTTTCGATCCAGTGCGGCGCGGCGCGGCGTCCTGGGCCAGCAATCCGGCCAGGCAGCTCAGGACGAGCAGGTGTTCCTCATCGTCGATGGCGGCCTGGTCTTCCTCGTCGAAAAGCTCGGCGAGCATCTCCTCGGCGTCGGAGTCCATGCCTCGGGCAGAACGTCGAACACCTTGCGGGTGGTGGACGCGGTTCACCGGGCGCAACCCCCTCCGCGGTGGAGACGCGAGCAAACGGCGGCGACGATGTGACGGAGAGACCTGCGGTGGTTTTGCCTCGCCGCTGGTGCGTGATGGCGGCCGGCGGCGGCGACGTGGGGTGGCGACGGCGAGGCGAGAGAGAGAGGAAAAGACGAGCGGGGGGTGGGGAAAGTGGGTCAAATAGCCCTCCCTCGCTGACAGCGCTGGCCCACGCGCGCTTTTCCTTCCTTCCGCCCCCCAGGCCGAACCCAACGGGCTGGGTTCCGCCTGGGTGCGAGGGCGCTAAATTCCGCCGAAACGGCGCTTTTTCGGGTCCTGAGGGCGGCTGGTAAAAAAGCGGCGGTTTTCGAGCAAAACGGCGCTATTTTGCGTCCTGGAGGACGACCGGAGATGCCCTAATACTTAATTAATTAAGCATGGCTTAGCAAGTATGCATGCGTCTTTATTAGCAAAGATGCCCTGGCCGTCATGCATGCATGTGCGCAGTCGTAGTCGCATACTGCGACAAGTCCAGTCGCACTCGCAGTATGCGATTAGTCCCTATGTATTATTTCTGCAAAAAGTAAAATTCGTATATTATTTTGCGAAATTGTAATAAAAAAATGTATTATTTTAAAAAAATTACTCCCTCCGTTTCAGTTTACAAGGCGTGCACGTACTCCTAGGTCGCTAATTTGACCAACATAACACAAGATATTATATTTAAAAAATGATCATTATAAACTTTAGATTTCGTATTTTCAGATGGTATAATTTTTATGTTATACTCCGTATAAGTTATGTTACATTGCTATAACTTGCGACCTAGATATACGTGCAGTACTTGTAAACTGAAATGGAGGGAGTAGCTACAAACAAGGCCAAAGGCCGCACCGGGCTCGAGTCCGACCGATTCAGGCACCCCTCGTCTAGCCCCGGTTCCTTTCTTTCTTGCGTGGGAGGCCAAGCTTGCGAACAATAGCAAACACCCCCCACACACACACCTCCTCTCCCCTCGGGCCGCCATGGAAGTCTCCTCGCTCATGGGCTCCTCCTCCGACGCGCCCACCTCCGGGGAGCACCGGATGGGAACCACCATCGTCGGTGTCTGCTACGACGGCGGCGTCATCCTCGCTGCCGACTCCAGGACTAGCACCGGTACGCTGCGCCTCACTCTGATCCGCGCCTGACGCGGGCGATTTTCCCGTCGATGTAGTGGTTAGGTTTGGGCTGGAGATGCGGAGTCGCGTGTGCGATTTTGCTCGTAGATCGTGGGGAAACCTAGGGATACATCTGCTGCGGTTGATATATATTGTCTAGTTCGGTATTTTGTGATATCTTAGTTTCGACATCAGGGGGATTCGTCTGTGTTTGCAGCCGACGGGAGTAATATAGTACCGGAGGGAAGCTGGGCATTTTAGCTGTATATGTGAAATTCATGGACTGCCTTGCCATTGATTTTTTTTTAATTGCCTTGCTATTGAATTAGACGCAACCAAATCCCGGATTTGTTATGATAGTTATCACCAGGGCAGTAAAGAATTAGAAATATGTGCTTCCTTTTGTCTGGAGAATGCTATGCGTTGTTTGTCAATCTGGAACCTTATATCATTGCCCTTTAGCTTAATACGTTCTTACCGAGTTACTGGACAACATATATCTCTAAGGTGTTACTTTGCAATCTCCTTAGTGTTGCAAAGTCTTGCTGCTTATGTTCGAACTAAATGAAACCGGCTTGAATTTCTTTTGCTCTCTGGGTTTTATTTGCTTTCTTAATATCTGTCGTTGCCTGGTCTTAATTCTCAGGAATGTATGTTGCGAACCGTGCTTCGGATAAGATTAGTCAGCTGACTGATAATGTCTATGTCTGCCGCTCTGGATCTGTAAGTGTTTATAACTATGTTGAAGATTGGAAACTTTTCATGACGTTATCTCTCTGTTATTTTGTTTTTGAGATCTGAGTAGACACCATTGAGTCAGTCGATTTCATAGCTGATGTAACTCCTATTCATCATTATTGTTCCCAAAATCTAATAGCAGGGTATGTTTAGTTGCTGGTGTCGATAATAAACAAAACAAAATACCAGCTAGCAAGACAAGATGTTGTGTTATGCTTTTGGATTACATCATTTTGTTGTTGTCTTATCATTGCTTGTCTTGTGGAAGAGTGGTACTCCCCATGTCATATGACCCACATAATTAGTGTTGATTTTCTGCTTTCTTGCTTGCCAGAAATCCCATTGTCTGTTAACTTAACATGTTTCTCATTATATTGAAGGCTGCCGATACACAAGCTATTTTGGATTATAGCATCACATGTTTTTCTGATTTTTGAGATTTTAGTAGACACTGTTGAGTTAGTAGATCTCATAATTACTGTAACTTTCATTCTTCGTTATTGTTCACTAAATCTAATAGTATAGCACGTTTAATTTATGGTCTTGAACTCTTGATAATAAAAAATACTAGCTAGTGAGACAAGATCTTCTGTTATGCTTTTGCATGCCATCTTTATGTCATTGACATGTAATTGTTTCTCTTCTGGAAGAGTGGAACTCCCTGTTTTATATGACCATGTCATTAGTGATGGTTTTCTGCTTTCTTCTTGGTAGTCAGATCCATTTTCTGTTCGGAAGTTCTCTGTCTCACATATAAGGTATTTTTCTTATCACGCAGGCTGCTGATACACAAGTTATTTCGGATTATGTGCGTTATTTTCTCCACCAACACACGTAAGTACTCTATGCAAAGCACTGTAAAGTAGGACATCATTGAATGAGTTAAAAGAGAACCTAGATCTCATATGCCGATTTGATTGTTCAGTCAGTTGTGTATTTGATCTGCAAGATAGCTGATGTAAAATTTGTCCTTCATGTGCAGTATTCAGTCTGGGCAGCCAGCTACCGTGAAAGTTGCGTCCAACTTAGTTAGGTTGCTGGCCTATCAGAACAAGGTATGTCTTTGGTGGCATTTGAGAAAAAACTAGAATATGAAGTCCGTTGACCTTCTTGAATATTCATTCTGATACTTGTTATCAATGTGTAGAGCATGTTGCAAGCTGGGATGATAGTTGGTGGATGGGATAAATATGAGGGAGGCCAAATCTACTCGGTTCCTCTTGGTGGAACGATTCTTAGGCAACCATTTGCAATTGGAGGTAAGTGCATCATTCATTTCCTTTGCTTGAGCATAGATCCTTGAGTAGCTTGTATTACTCTCTTGCAACAAACCTTGTGCACTCTAGGTAGTACTCAGTTGCCTGTGGGCTGTATCACATTGCACTGGGCTATTAATCATACTCCTTGTCCTTGTTGAGTGCAACATGGCTGTGCTGAGAAACATACAATTTTCCTAAAGTAGCTTTAGTGTATGCTATACAAGATGCAGGTTCTTACACTCCTATGTCATTGCGTACCTTTTCAGGATCTGGTTCCAGTTACCTTTATGGATTGATGGATCATGAATGGAAAGAGGGGATGACCCAGGAAGAAGCTGAGGTACGTCAGTTAGTTTGTCCTTGGAAACAAGATATTAATAGATATTTTGCGTTAAAAATGGAGTAACAGAACATAGTGTGTTTAATGTACGAGGTTCAAGTAGAAAGCCTTTTTTCAATTCCTATTTTGTTCATATTGCTGTTTCCTTGTTTGGTTGCTTTTCTTTGGTTATGGTTTTTGTGTCGGTTTTACTTGTCATTAACACTGTGTAAAGCACGCTTGTCATATTGGTTACATAGTGCAGAATTGTAGAGCAGAAACATCATTTCTCATTTTAATGCTTTGTATCCTTGCGAGGCATCTCCTAACATAGTTTTTTTCTTATCCTGATCTTGACAGAAGTTTGTGGTGAAAGTGGTTTCCCTTGCTATTGCCCGTGATGGTGCTAGTGGAGGGGTTGTTCGCACTGTTACTGTATGTCCTCTTGTCATGCAAATTTCTTGCTTTGTTCCTATCTTCAGAAGTGTACACATTACCAGAGGAACTTATACTTAGTGATTTGAATGGATCTATGCTCCAATATAAAGTTGATAAAAGCTTGTCCTTTGGTAACTTTGAAACCCAGTTCAGTCAAACCTTAAAACAAATATTTGACAGTCTCTTGTGGTGGTTTATAAATTGAGATCAGTTAAAAATTAAGACAAAAAATTTGTCCCCTGTGGGAAATATTCTGTAGCTGTGGTCTCATAGGCTCTTTGTTTCTCTAGAACTATTTTCAGTTGGTGCCTGTGCTGAAATAAGGGTAGACAAATGTCATTACCTTGTATAGCCCCTTCCTTTTGCTGAAAAACCATGTTTGGTTTGCAAAACTGTGTGTAATGATGCAGCGGCTGGTAAGGCAGACTGTTAAGTTGAAATGTGTGTTTTTTAAATTTTAGTATTCATCTTCAGTTTGTTGCTTAAAAATTTGTTTCCTGTTTCCTAGAGACTCGTGCCTACTGATTTGAGATGATTGTGCAGATAAATGCTGATGGTGTTACGAGGAGCTTCCACCCCGGTGACAAGCTGCCATTGTGGCATGAAGAGCTGGAGCCCCAGAACTCTCTGCTTGATATTCTGGCCGCTGGAAACCCTGACGCGATGGTCCAGTGAATTTACCGTGCAGATTTATTTTATCAACTTACTGTACTTGGTTTCTTCTACTAGCTAGATTTGAACTTCATAGTACATTTCTTGTTCATCAGTCGTTGAGTCGTGTTTATGGCATGTTTCTCAGAATCAAGAAATGGCTCATCCAACAAAAACAAAACTTTCACTTACGGCAGGGCTAATTTTCGGTACCGCGAGCTTTAGGAAGCGCTTGATCGATCCGGCCAGTTCCTCTCCCTTTTTGGCTGTCTAGGTTGGGTTTTGCAATTCTTTATTTACCACTTCTTTGGTCGGACAAGCCTGTTTCCTTTTTAGGTTAACACTGCAGCTTAAATTAAGTTGTATGTTGAATCTTGTAGAGTTACTCTTTCATTTGAATTTGTGTACACGGATGAAGCGCAAGCCTGTAAACACGGAGTGAGCTCTTCCCGTCCGATCCCCATCCCATGCATCAAGGTAGGTCCCCTGACGTGTACCCAAATCGGGCTGTCCGATCCCCATCCTACGCACCAAGATAGGTCCCTCGACGTGTACGAGTACAGCTGGCCTGAGACACGGGATATTCGGCCTGCCCCCCCCCCACCCCCACCCCCCTACGGCATGGGCTAAATGGGCCATGGCCCGTCATAGGCATGGTCGTGCTCGGGCTGAAACTCGATCGGTGGCCCGTGGGCTGGCCTAGCATGGCACAGTTCAAAGGCCGAAACTCGATCCGTGACCCGTGGGCTGGCCCGACACGACACAGTTCAAAAGGGTCGACGTATGGAGACTCCGACATATGGCATGTTTGCGGCACAGAAACCCGGGTGCAGTCCGATTGGCCTCTCACATCGTGCCTGGCCCGTCTGGCACGACATGTTTAGGGCATGACAACCCAGTAAGAGCACGGTTGGCCCATTTTGGCCCGTCGTGCCTTATCGGGTAAAAACAGGCTAATCGTGCCTACTTCGTCCCGTCGGACCATAAAAGTGTCGTCGTGCCGAGGCCACGATCGAGGCACATAGGCCGGCCCGACACGACCATTTACTAATTAGGCGAGCCATGTCGTGCCTTAGGCGGAGCGTGCCATTTCATGTAGCGGGTTGTGCAATGCCGTACGACCCGTTTGACCAGCTATAGTACCACGTCGTTGGCCCCAGCCTATACGGGAGATTCTCGAGGTCCTGTTTGAAAACGTGGCCAGTTCTCCGCCGAGTGAGATGGGGTTCGTCTGTGACCAGGTGTGGTCGATCCGCTCAGTGCAGGTCCGCCAGGTGCTCGCACATCATCGGCCTCTGTGACCGCCTGCTCTCCCATCTCCCCTTCTCGTTCCTCCCTATATGTATTTCCTGTTTTTTTCTCTCA
Source organism: Alopecurus myosuroides (assembly GCA_028641055.1). Taxonomy (NCBI): domain Eukaryota; kingdom Viridiplantae; phylum Streptophyta; class Magnoliopsida; order Poales; family Poaceae; genus Alopecurus; species Alopecurus myosuroides. Next base: position 128,483,168 of record CM054061.1, on the reverse strand, counting down.
TCCCGCAAGCTACATCTACTAGATCTCGACGAATGCACACATAACTGAAGGAGAATCCGATCGGAAAATGGTTCGAATCACGCTCGTACTTCCCCTCCACCCGGACCACGTCTTAACACATGGTTCTGCCATTTTTTTACTTTCGATATAAGCCACCTTCTCTATACCACGAGCCTCAGGCTAAATAGCACTCACACGTTACAACCGATCACGTCACCCAATTGCCATCTTCGAGCCACACCGACGTCCTCTTGGCATGTCTTGATCGTGGTCCTTCTCACGTTATGGCTTGGTCAACTCCATTCCTCGTTGTGTCACTTGTAGGTGGGGCCGGATCATTGACAACCTCTCCTTCTTGGAATCCTGCTTGCCCCTGATACGTTGCAAACTATCTATAATTTTTGATGCACCATGTTTAATTTCTATCCAATACCCTTATGTTATTTTCATGTTTTGACATGTTTCCCTTCGTTTTCCGGATGTTTTCATCGACTGGCCTATTAATAAGATGCCCCAGGCCAGTTGCTGTTTTTTGCTGTTTTTCTATTTCAGAAAAATTCTGAAGAAAATATTCTCGCAAAGGGCTGAAAATCCACGAAAGGCAATTTTTACCCAGAACGAAGAAGATTTCCAAAGGGGGCCCCGAAGGGAGCTAGGAGGCCACCAGGGGGCTGCTAGGTGCGGCCCCTCCCTTGGTCGTCCCTGGGCGCCCCCTGCACCTCCTCAAGTCCCCATTTGCTTATAAATTGCCCCTAACCCTAAAAATCCCGGGACAAAGTTATTTTCCACGGAACACACAGAGAGGCGTCGCCACCTCGAAAGTCTAATCTAGGTCTTCTAGAGTCCTGCTCCGGCACCCTGCTGGAGAGGGAGATCATCACCGGAGGCCTCCACATCGCCATGATCGCCTCCGGATAGATGTGTGAGTAGTTCATCTCGGGACTATGGGTCCATAGTGAAAGTACAATATGGTCAACCATAGGGGGAGGGGGATAGGTGACTAACAATTTTCTCCTTTTCTTTTTAGTTTGGGCTAAACAAGTAAACACAGGGTTATCTAGATGTGCAACTAGGTGGATAACCTATATGATACAATACAAAGTACGCAACAGAAGCAATATGTAAAGTAACAAGATAAATCACAAGTTTAAACAAGGAGATAAGGATATGTTGCCCGTAGTTCCTTCCCAAGGGAAGTACGTCTACGTTGGAGAGGTGTAGAGCCACCTATCCGCTCCAATAGCATGGATGTGCACACCTTATTCTCCTTGAGCTTCTCCGATGAGGGAGATTCTCGTTTCCACTATGAGGTCGACTTGAAGGCGTTGACCAAATCCTTACACAAGGTTGAGACGTCTCCACAAGATGGATGGATGCTCTCAACAATCCTAAGCTTCTTGCAACAAGGTGGAGGTTCCAAGCACAAAGGATTATACTATGGTTTCTAGGCCCCAAATAGATTTCTAGATTCCTTTGGTGGAATCACTAATCTAGCTCTCCTCTAGCACTCCACGAAATATGGCGTCGATTGGATGGACGTAGTGGGAGATCTAGGAGGTTGAAGCTTGCATTAATGGAGGATAGAGAGAGAGTGAGTGTGAAGCTTGAGCAACTAAGAAGAAGGTAGGTGCTTTAAATACTCTCTCTCTAAAACTCACCTGTGCAGAACCCGCACAACAGGTACTACTGGAACAAATCCCGATAGTACCGGCCCTCCAGTCTTTGCAACGGTTGAAACTGGTTGGCGCTCCTTCCGCAGCACCGGTAGTACCAGAGGATACACCGGTAGTACCGCGAAGGCAGTACTACCGGCCTACTACCGGACCAAAGGCAGTACACCACAATACCGAAAACAAGAGAACCCGGTACTGGCCCTAGTAGTACCGCACCAACGGTAGTGCTGAAGTATCTACCGATAGTACCGTGCAAGCCGTACTACAAGGCTACTACCGGCCCAATACCAGTGCCCAGCAGTTCTAAATCCAGCCGATCCTGGTAGTGGGAGCAGTAGTACCGAGGTCACCGGTAGTACCGAAAGTTGCACCGGTAGTACCGCGAAGGCAACACTACCGGGCTACTACCGGACCCAGATCAGTACACTCCAGTGCTGAAAAACACAGACCCGTAGTGGCGGTAGTACTACCGACATCTCGGTATTACCGGGCCAAACGGCGGTACTACTTCATCTCAGAGAAAAAATGTATTCTCCAGGATTCTACGCGCTCTTCTTTTTGGGAGGGGAAATACCAGGTGTTCCTGTAGACTATGAGAGGCACAAAAATGATATATACCCTAACTGTGTTGTCGTAAAACTCCAAAATGGGTATAGCACAAAATGCACTTTCAATCTCCCCCTTTTTGCTTTTTGATGACAACACGAGTTAGTACACAAGGAGGTTGCTGTAACAGACATAATGAACTCAAACTAACGGATAGAAGTTCATAAAAACTGAATATAGATAAGTTTCACAATAAGATAAAGCAAACAACACGTTGAAAGTACAAGGATGCCACCTAGAGGAGGGGGGGGGGGTGAATAGGCGCTTTAAAATAATTCGGTTTAGGGTTGAATAAGTGCGGAATAAAACTAGCGTTTAATTTATCAAGCATAAAACCTATACAAGTTAGATTTACCTATGTGCACCAACAACTTATGCTAAGCAGGATATACAACTATGTGATAGAAAGAAAGATGACTTCAAGCACGATGACTATCACAAAGGTAAATGCAAAAGTAACGAGTTAGAGTATAGAAATAACCGAAGCACAAGGAGACAACGATGTGATTACCGAAGTTCCTTCCCAAGGGAAGTACGTCTTCATTGGAGAGGTGGGGAGCCACCTAGGCTCCCCTCCTTATTATCCTTAAGCTTCTCCGGCGAGGGAGATTCTCGTTTCCACTATGAGGTTGTCTTGAAGGCGGTGACCAAACCTTACACAAGGTTGAGACTATCTCCACAAGTAAGTTGGAGGCTCTCAACGAAGCTTCTTGCGACAAGGTGGAAGCCCCAAGCACTAACCGTCTAGGGTGCTCAATATACCCAAGAGGAACAATCTCTCCGGTGAACAAGCACCCAAGAGTAACAAGCTCACGAACTTCTCTTTCATGAATCCCGCGGGGAACTCAAACCGATGCACCTAATGCAATGGCAAGAACACACAAAGTGATCAAGTACTTCTCTCCCAGATCCCACCAAAGCAACTAATGCTATGGAGGGAGGAAGGAGGAAGAACAAGGAAAATAAAAAATGAATCCCAAGATCTAGATCCAATGGATTCCCCTCACTAAGAGGAGATATTGATTGGTGGAACAGTAGATCTAGATCTCCTCTCTCTTTTCCCTAAAAAAGGGCAAGAATCATTGGAGGGATTGAGTGAAACCCAAACTCTTGAAGGTCAACAATGGAGGAGAGAGGAAATAGGCTGAGCAACCTCCTCTTGAGGAAGAAGAAGGCTATTTATAGCTTCCCACGAAATATGGCCGGTAGGACCTCCAGGCTGGAAATTTTTCACTTACCCAGGAAATTTCAACTCCGGAAATTTCCGGGCAACCCAAGACCCCCTGGAGCGCAAGTGCCCGCTCGCAGATGTCGGGACGGATATTTTCCCCAGAAATTTGATACGCAAATGGTCATATCTTTTGCATCCGGACTCCGTTTTCTACGTTCTTGGGATCGTTGAAATCGTAGCAACGGGCACTACAAGAATATGAAGTGAAGTATCACAGTACAACAAGGGAGAATAAAACCAAATGGCCAAAGTCTAGACCTCTCTATAAGATAGGAACTGGCAAAACCTCCAATAACAAAAACGCAATAAGTTTTCTATACGAAAGCCATTTTTGATGGACTTGAGCTTGAAATCAAGAACAAGACAAGCTCTAAAATCACACATGTAGAAAACCCAAATAATAACCAAGAAAGATGATGCCAAAGATTCAAAGGTTTGAGCTCTCTACGAACGATATGATCAAGCAACTCATTCGAGAGCCCTTCTTGATAGAACGGTTATCTATCCTATAATCCGGTCACCCTAATAACATCATGAGACCGGTAAAATAGAAATCCTATCAATGTCACCTTTGTCTTGCGCATTCCAATTGAGATAGATGATGACAACCTTAATCACCTAAAGTTGGAGCACCTTTCTTGATTGCGCTTCGCTTTGTGAAGACTTGTAAACTGCTATCCCATAAGATAATATGGGAGAGCTTCTCACATGTCCATCTTCACTTGATAATAATCTCCATATTGGTGTCAAGCATCAAGCATTTGAACTCTTCTTGATTCTCATCTTGTACTTGCACTTCAACTTGATCAAAGTATCTTCTCTTTATTCATGATGATGATGTCTTGAAGTTAAACATGAATGTTCATACAATCTCCTTCTTCAAAACATACTTGCAATATGATCAATAATATCATGGCAATTCTTCTTCTTGGTCATATCAAATATATTCACTATAAGCAATGATCTTGATGGCATCCAACCTTGAATCCAACACATGGAGTTCAGTGGTGCCAATGGACAAACCTATAAGGATATCTCAATGAAACTATTAGTCCATAAGGATTGTCATTAATTACCAAAACCACACGTGGGGCACCATGCACTTTCAATCTCCCCCATTTTGGTAATTGATGACAATCCCTTTTACGAGGGTTTATATAATGAATTAAGCAAACATGCAAAGAAATACACATGGATGCATGAGATTGGAAGGCAAAAATGCTTAAGAACTGAATGAAAGCGCATGGTGCCCCCATATGTGGTTTTGGTAATTAATGACCATCCTTATGGAATAATGTTTGCATTGAGTTATCCTTGTAGATCTTGCCCATAGGAAATAATGGAGTTCATGTGTTGAACTCTATTAGCTTCCTTGATGGCCATTGTTATATTCAAGAATTTATATGAAGAATGGTCATGGTTTCAGTTGAGCCTATTGCTAGTGTGTCTTGAAGAAAAGGATTAGGTGATCATTCATTATCATCTTCAAGACATCATCATTTGAAGTAAGAAGAAAAGATACAAGGTTGATCAAGCTAGTGACCAACACACAAAGCTACAAGATGTACCAAGTGGGATTGTGTATCTCATGGCATGGTAAGCAATTGTCAATATAGCTTTGTGATCTAACTCATCACGAACGGAAACGGAGGGAGAACAATCACCCTCTTCAATATTGGACACTCCATATTTATCTTGAAGCTTTGTCCATACCTCATGAGCATTCTGGATAGGAAAGAGTAGCTTAATAACTACAAGGCTCACAAGAAGGAAAAACGCATTAATAGCAAGAGCATCAAGCGATAAGTTTTTCTCTTCCTCTAAAGTAGGATTTTGAGGATCATTTGGAGGAGAAAAACCCATCTCTACAATTTGCTACATATGTGGGTCCATGACCCGGAAATAAATGAGCATACGAAATTTCCAAACATTATAGTTTGTGCCATCGAAATGAAATGTGGGATCGTGCAAAGCGACATCATTACTCTCAAGGAGGTGAAGCCTAACAATGAGAGCCCTTGATCTGATACCAATTGAAAGTACAAAGATGCCGCCTACCGGGGGGCGGTGAATAGGCGCTTTAAAATAATTACGGTTTAGGCTTGAATAAGTGCGGAATAAAACTAGCATTTAATTTATCAAGCATAAAACCTATACAAGTTAGGTTCACCTATGTGCACCAACAACTTATGCTAAGCAAGATATACAACTATATGATGGAAAGAAAGATTACTTCAAGCACGATGGCTATCACAAAGGTAAATGCATAAGTAACGAGCTAGAGTATAGAAATAACCGAAGCACAAGGAGACACCGATGTGATTACGGAAGTTCCTTCCCAAGGGAAGTACGTCTTCGTTGGAGAGGTGGGGATCCACCTAGGCGCTCCTCAGTAGCACGGATGTGTACACCTTATTCTCCTTGAGCTTCACCGGCGAGGGAGATTCTCGTTTCCACTATGAGGTCGTCTTGAAGGCGGTGACCAAACCTTACACGAGGTTGAGGCTATCTCCACAAGTAAGTTGGAGGCTCTCAACGAAACTTCTTGCAACAAGGTGGAAGAACCAAGCACTAACCTTCTAGGGTGCTCAATACATCCAAGAGGAACAATCTCTCCGGTGAACAAGCACCCAAGAGTAACAAGCTCACGAACTTCTCTTTCACGAATCCCGTGGGGAACTCAAACCGATGCACCTAATGCAATGGCAAGAACACACAAAGTGATCAAGTACTTCCCTCCTAAATCCCACCAAAGCAACTAATGCTATGGAGGGAGGAAGGAGGAAGACCAAGGAAAACAAAAAATGAATCCCAATATCTATATCCAATGGATTCCCCTCACTAAGAGGAGATATTGACCGGTGGAATAGTAGATCTAGATCTCCTCTTTCTTTTCCCTAAAAAGGGGCAAGTATCATTAGAGAGATTGAGAGAAACTCAAACTCTTGAAGGTCAACAGCGGAGGAGAGAGGAAATGGGCTGAGCAACCTCCTCTTGAGGAGAAGAAGGCTATTTATAGCTTCCCACGAAATATGGCTGTTAGGGTCGTCCGGGCTGGAAATTTTTTACTTACCTCATAAATTTCCGGCCTCCAGGGCGGAAATTTCAACCCCGGATATTTCCGGACGGCCCAAGACCCCCTGGAGCGCAAGTGCCCGCTCACAGATGCCGGGCCGGATATTTGCCCCGGAATATTTCGGCCTGGCCGGAAATTTCCGGCCTTAAACCGGAATTTCCGCCCCCGTGAAAACTGCGAAAACATTGATATAAAAACGGTCATATCTTTTGCATCCGGACTCCGTTTTCGACGTTCTTGGGCTCGTTGAGATCGCTGAGACGAGGACTACAAGAATATACAGTGAAAGATCACAGTCCAACAAGGGAGAATAAAACCAAATGGCCAAATTCTAGACCTCTCTATAAGATAGAAACCGGCAAACCTCCAATAACAAAAACGCAATAAGTTTTCTATAAATCCGTTTTTGATGAACTTGAGCTTGACATGAAGAACAAGAAAAGATCTGAAATCACACATGGAGAAAACCCAAATAAGAACCAAGAAAGATGATGTCAAAGATGCAAAAGTTTGAGCTCTCTACGAACGATACGATCAAGCAACTCATTCGAGAGCCACTCTTGATAGAACGGTTATCTATCCTATAACCCGGTCTCCCTACTAACATCATGAGACCGGTAAATAGAAATCCTATGAATGTCACCTTTGTCTTGCGCATTCCAATTGAGATAGATGATGACGATCTTAATCACCTCAAGTTGGAGCACCTTTCTTGATTGCGCTTCTCTTTGTGAAGACTTGTAAATTGTTCCCCCATAAGATAATATGGGAGAGCTTCTCACATGTCCATCTTCACTTGATAATAATCTCCATATGGGTGTCAAGCATCAAGAATTTGAAATCTTTTTGATGCTCATTTTGAACTTGCACTTCAACTTGATCAAAGTATCTTACATTTATTCATGATGATGATGTCTTGAAGTTAAACATGAATTTTCACACAATCTCCTTCTTCAAGACATTCTTGCAATATGATCAATAATATCATGGAAATTATTGTTCTTGATCATATCACTAGTAGGGAATTGCCATTCTATGGAATGGATTCTGTGGCGCACCTCTATCTGGTGCGCCACAGAAATATTATTTTGTGGCGCATGGCCCACGGTGCGCCACAGAAATACCAATTTTTGTGGCGCATGTGGTAGACGTGCGCCACAGAAAGCGTGCGGGGCCCACACCAATCATTGGGCTTGGTGTCAGAGGCCATATTTCTATGGCGCACCCTGGGGCGTGCGCCACAGAAAGGGACACTTCTGTGGCGCACTGCAATGGTGCGCCACAGAAACACCATGTTCTGTGGCGCATCCTTTCCAATGCGCCACAGAATATGTTGTTTCTGTGGCGCACGCGCGCAGTGCGCCACAGAATAGCATACTGGTGCGCCACAGAAATATGCGCACTGTGCACATAAAGGTGGCAGCCCCCTCTCTTCCCCCCCCCCCACTCACTTCATTGCAAGTGGATGTTGCTCACTCGCCCCCCCCCTTCTCTCCACTCTATTTTTACACATTTAGTTCTCCTTTTTAGGTAGGTGAACCTATTTATTCGATGTATAATTGTTGGTGAAGTTTGTTGTTGTTGGGGGGGCCTAATTACCTTGCATCTATACTCCGGTCCCTCCCTCTCCCTCGCTCTTTTCGCGTGTCGGTATCGAATCTACTCGGTGAGTATAGTTGGAGGTGCATATGTCTTGTGTGGCCATCGATCGATGTGTATGGGTGTTTGTCATGCATGTGCAGGTGGACCGATCGATTGTCGCGCGTGCGGGCGCGGTGGTGCATGGATGTTTGCCGAAATGTTGATTCACTTCCATTTCGGCAAACTTTTGCACCCCATATGTCCTACTTATAGGAGAGGTCATGCCGAATTTTTCCGGCGACTATGCATGCACGTTGTGGTTCTAATTTTCTGCTCTCTATGTGTCTGTGCAGGCAACCATGGTACTAGAAATGAGCTCTGCTCGAATCGCTAGATACAAAAAAGACGCGAAGGCGGACATGATTCGGTGCAACAGGCGGCAGATAAGATGCCCGTGTCGATCATGCAAACTCGTGCGCTGGATTGACCCTGATTCCGGACAATTGGAGGAGCACCTTCTCAGACGCGGTTTCTTTGACGACCGCAACCACGTGGCACCGCCGTCGGCAGCAAAAGTTGTGCACGAAGAGGAGGGCGAGCGAGGATATGACGGCGAACAAGATCATCATGAAGAAGGATATGTCGGCGGAGAAGATCGACATGACGATGAAGGCGAGAACACGGAGACCCCGCTAATTTCGGCCTTGCGGGACTCTCATGTTCAGGATCTGCTGCTTAAGGAGACGAGCAACGACATAGCTGCAGCTAGGGAGAAAGCCAAACTGGCGCAAATGGAGATAGACGGGGTGACTCCGTTGTTTCCTGGGTGCCGCCCCGAGGATACGCGGTTGCATGTAACGCTTGCTGCTCTGAAGATGAAGACGCAAAACAAATGGACCGACTCGAGCTTCAACAAGAACTTGAAATTCTGGCACGATCGCCTTCCCGAGGGGAACACATTGCCAAGCAGTATCAACGAGGCTAAGAAAGTCGTGTGCCCTCTTGACCTACCTCACGAAAAATTTCACGCCTGCATCAATGATTGTGTAATTTATCGGGGGGAGTACAAGGACACAATCACATGTCCGAAGTGCGGCCACGGACGATACAAGTGTGGAACCAACAACAAGAAAATTCCTCGAAAAGTGGTACGGTACTTTCCTATCACTCCCCGTCTTCAACGGTACTACGTGGACCCTAAGGAAGCAAAGCTCATGCAATGGCACGCAAAAAGGGAGAAGCCGGAAGAAGATCCGGAGAAGGGCTATATCATGACACATCCTGCAGACGCTGCCCAGTGGGAAGCATTGGACATAGCTTTCCCGAGTTTTGGGGGCGACGCGAGGAACGTCAGGCTGGGTATGAGCACCGATGGACTCAATCCGTTCGGCAACCAGAGTAGCACACATAGCAGCTGGCCCGTGTTTGTATGGCCTTACAACCTACCCCCGTGGCTGTGCACCAAGCAAAAGTACATACACTTGAGTATTCTCATCCAGGGGCCAAAACAACCAGGTGTCGACATGCATTTGTATCTCGGGCTGCTGAAAGACGAGTTAGACACGTTGTGGAAGACGCCACCCCGTACGTGGGACGCGTACACTAGAGATTATTTCCATATGAGAGCCGCGTTGCTGACGACGGTCACAGACTATCCTGGTTACGCGTATGTATCTGCCCAGGTCGGCCACGGATTCTGCGGCTGCGTGAAGTGCATGGACGGGACCCCGCATCTCCAGCTACCAAGGGATCCTGGGTCTTCGAAAACCGTGTACCCAGGGGCTCGAAGGTGGCTTCGCCTGGATCACCCATGGAGAAAACGCGGTGAGTTGTTCAATGGTAAAGACGAGCCCGATGGAGCCCCGCGCACGAGGAGCGGCGAAGAAATCGACGAGCTTCTGAAAAATTGGGACGAGTGCCCTTCGCCGGGAAAGAAACGACCCAAGCCAGAGCCGCTGCTGGGTGTATGGAAAGCGAGGTCTGTTTTCCACGACTTGGAGTACTGGCCGGTCCTCCACGCGCCTCATAGCCTTGATGTGATGCACATTACGAAGAACGTTACGGAGAGTCTGCTTGGCACTATTTGCAATTCGGAGAAGTCCAAGGATGGGCCGAAAGCAAGATACGATCTAAAACATTTTGGCATTAGGAAAAATCTACAGGTCCCCGCCGATAGTGATGATGATGATGACGATGAGGATAAGACGGAAGGGACTCAACGTCCTCCCCGCAAAAAGGCTAAGAAGAACACCGTGGTGCTTCCCGCTGCCTGCTTCACATTGAGTCCGCCGGAGCTTGAGCAGTTTTTCAGGTGCCTCGTAGAAGTCAGAGTTCCTCACGGATACTCAGGGAGTATAAGAAGATATCTGGACTTAGCGAAGAAGAGGTTCACCGGGATGAAGTCTCACGATTGTCATGTGCTCATGACGCAGATACTTCCTGTTGCGATCCGAGGGATAATGGACGAGCATGTCCGTGATACGTTGTTTGGCCTTTGCAACTTTTTCGACGTTATCACCCGGAAATCGATCGGCGTGAGGCAGCTCAAGATGCTACAGGATGAGATCGTGGTGATACTATGCGAGCTCGAGATTTACTTCCCGCCGGCATTCTGTGATATATGTGTACATCTCCTTCTCCATGTCGTTGATGACATCAGGCATCTCGGCCCGACGTTTCTGCACTACATGATGCCGATGGAAAGGCAGAATGGTGTCCTGAAAGGATACGTTCGCAATAGGGCCCGTCCAGACGCAAGCATGGCCAAAGGATTTCTAACCAACGAGTGCATCTCTTTCTGCGACAATTACCTAAGCACCGAAGACGATCAGGATGTCGGTTTGTCCACCAGGACGCACCGTGGCAGACTCAACGGAGTCGGTCACCGCGAGGGCTGCCGCGACGTCCATGTCGGCATTCAAAAACGACGCGACGACTTTGATAGGGCTCACAGTGTCGAAGCTCTGGCTCCGCAAATCCCTCAGGTGACCCTATCGGGTTTCGACTAGGAGATGTCATAGGCGCTGGTGGAATCGTCGGCTTGACAGGGAGGCGATATTTACCCAGGTTCGGGGCCCTCGAAGAGGTAAAACCCTTACTCCTGCCTTCTGCTGATCTGTATTAGACGATTAGATCGATTACAGGTGCTCGAATCGAGAGTAGATCTCGAGTTTCAAGGCTTTTGTGGTCGTGCGGTAATACTTGGTCCTCTCCTTTGTGGCTCTCCTGGCTTTATATAGATAGCCAGGTCTCGAGTCCAACCCGGAGAAGATACAAACCCTAGCTTGAGTCGGTTACAATCCCTAACTTAGCCCGCAAGTTGATGCGGGTGGGCTTTTCATGGGCCTTCTAGAGTACTCCAAGGGCGCTTCCTGTCGGGCCTTGGTTAGAAGGTGTGAGAGGGGGTGTCCTTATTCGTAGGGCCCAGGATCCATGCCTTCGTCAGTAGCCCCCGAGCGTATGCTCGACTGGGATTTATTTTCAGTCGGGTAGACGGTCAGACCTTTCCTTTGATCTCATTTTAGAAGTTCAGCTCGACAGTTGTTGTCTACGAAGGGTGTGTTCCCTGTTTCACGAAAAAATAGTCGAGTATCGAGCAGCATTGGTGCCAGTTTTGCGGCTATATTTAGCAGAAGGATGTGGCGCAGTGGCTTGGCTCTCCCGAGAGATCAGGGCCAATTAATTGCGACTAGGGCAAAAACACTCCTGGCCTACACAGATTCGAGACCTCCGACTCGAACCCGATGAGGTGATCGTTACGACTGGGCCGTTGTGGACTTATCGAGTCGAACTTAACCTAAGAGGGTACCCGGCGCGTCCGCTAGGATTTTTCTTCGTGTTGTTGACACGGAACTATGCCGGAGGACGCAGCTTTCGAGTGCGATTCCAGGCCCAAAAGAAAGATCTTTTTGGGTCTTACCTTCATATTCGAAGAATATGGCATCCGGATGTGCCTAGTCGGCTGTACAATCCAGGTTCTTGTGATGTGTAAATATCACGCATAAGGTGGGTTCTTTCTACCCGATTGGATTGGTATGAGTTCCGTACGAAAAAGTTTCGTGTTGGAAATGTTAGTTCCGTATGAAAGTTTTCATGTTTTGGAAAATTGTGCCTGTACGAAAGAGTTTTCGTGTATAAGGCATGTTTCTCTTGTTCGAAGAGGCTTTGATTCATGAATTTTTTCATGGAAGATTGTGTTCTATCCGAAGGAATTGATATTCGTTTCGGAATATTTTCCTTTCGGAATGACGAACGCCATGACGTCAAGGCGTGCTCCTCTTCTCCCGATGGGACGTGACGAAGTGGCAGCAGAAATTGGCCCACCTTGTCAGCTTTTTGACCGGGAAACGAGACGTCGCTCCCGTTTTTTACGCGAAATGCGCAGTAAATGCGCACGATCTTTTGCTAAGATCGTGGCACGAAACAGCGTACGCCGCCGCTTCGTTTCATCCTTACGCGTGGCAGCCGTGATAGGTGCCACGTTGCGTATCGTACGGCTGAGATTGCTTTACCCCGTATATAAATAAGGGTGTTAGCGCCGCAGTGAAATTTTCCCCGCTCCCAATCTTCGTCTTCCACCTTGCGCTCGTCTTTGCCTTCCCTGCGCTCAAGCTCTTGCTGCGAACAATGGCCGGTGGAAAGAAACGCGGCGTTGGAACCTCCGCGTCTGGCGAGCCTTCTGCGCCACTCGCCTCTCGCGCCGGCGACTGGCGCACCCCCAACACCACCGCCAAGAGCATCAAGGAGATGCAACGGGAGGGTCTGCTGCCGGCGGAGGCGGAGAAGCGTGTCCGTCTGGGGAAGAGGGAAGAGGTACCAAACCCTCACTCGAACGAGCGCGTGGTCTTCGTGGACCACGTGACTCGAGGTCTTTCCTTCCCTCTTCACCCTTTCTTCATCGGGCTGCTGTGTGCATACGGCATACAGCTCCATGACCTTCCCCCGAACGCGGTGCAGCACATCTCGTGCTTCATCGCGCTGTGCGAATGCTATCTTGGCATTCGCCCGCACTGGGCGCTCTGGAAGGCGCTGTTCAAGATCCGGATCTTCCGCGAGAGATCGCGGGTGGAGTCCGAGCCCGGTGAGCCACTTCGCACGGGTGGCTTCGGGATCCAAGCGCGCCAAGAGAATGCCTACTTCAATATGCACTTCATCGACTCCGCCCAAGGCTGGCGGAAGAAGTGGTTCTACGTCGCCGACAACAACTCGAGTGGGCTTGTAGAATTTCACCCATTTGCAGTTCTGGCGAGGCGCAAATCTTGGAGCCACAAGATGTCAGCCGAAGAAGTTCAGATAGTCAAACCTCTACTCGAAAGAGTAGGGGCTCTTCGAGATCAAGCCTCGGGAGTAGTGCTCAATGGACTTCATCTGGCAAGCCTCTTCTTGAAGCGCAGGATTCAGCCTTTGCAGCAGAGGCCCTCCGCTATGTGGGAGTACCAAGGCGCAGAAGATCCCAGCCGAGTGAGCCGTGAAGAACTTTCGAATGTAGAATTCGAGAAAAAGATCGCGGCCATCACTCGACTGAAGGCCGGGGAGCAATTCCCTGATTGCTCAGTCGAGGCTTATTCTGCTTCAAACCCTCCTCCTGCTGCGGTTAGTCTTCTGTCTTTAATTTGCTTTTATTTTTAGAATTTTTGTAGTCGATAAGATCTTTATCGTCTTCTTATCCTTGTAGAGCCTAGCTGTAGCAAATTGCTACCCGCCCGTTGTTGGCGAAGATGCCTCGTGTCTTCAGTCAAGCCACCAGGACGGCGCGGTTGACACCAGCGTGGCCAACGCTTCCTCGAGTTCTGAGCATGATTCCTCAGATGATGTCGAAGACTCGAGTGGCGTCCCACCAAAGCGCCGTCGGGTGAACGAAGACGAAGTTACCTCCAAGGACAAGTCTTTGGAGGCGTCACCTGGCCCAACTCCAATTTCTGCGACTCCGCTTCAATCTCTTCCTCCTCAGACTCCATTCACAAACGCCTGGAATGCGGATGACTTGGATGAAGACGACGAGGATGACGAGTAAGTTTTTTCCCATATTTTAATTCGATTGAACTCTGTTTATCAGTGCTGACGTTTCTTTGTTCTTTACTGCAGTCTGCAGGCAATCAGCCCGCGTAGATTCGCCGCGACTGTTCCTCCCGAAAAGAGGAACAAAGCGAAGGACGCGGGTGAGACTCCTACTGCGGGTACTGTCCAGAACTCTCCCAGGGCAGCGCCTGATGCTGCGACTGCGGAGCGGGATGTCCCCAGCTTCGCTGCTAGAACCTCGATCTCGAAGGAGGCGACGGACAGCTCGGCGGATCCCCTCTCCCGCGCCTCCGGACAGGTAAACTTCTATCTCTTTGGCTTTGTCAAACAAATTTTATCGGGTGCACGACAGTGCTCCCGATGGGAGTAGCCCCCGAGGCTGTAGTCGATTGTAAATAATCGGGTACAGGCTCAAAACCTCTTTCTGTTCTTCTTCTATATTTTGTCTTCTTCGGGTGCACGGCAGTGCTCCCGATGGGAGTAGCCCCCGAGGCTGTAGTCGATTGTAAATAATCGGGTACAGGCTCAAACCTCTTTTCTTCTAACTCTTTATCTTCATGCTTTCGCAGTCGCTCGTCGATTCCCTTACGGCGATCGGTCGCCGCGTCGTTCTGGCCGAAACAGATTGCGAGTCGCTTCGATCAGAAGTTAACCGACTCAAATCTGAAGGCGACCTTCTTAGAGGTAAATTTCGTTATCTTCTTGGCTTTCATGTATCATCCATTCTTGATTTCTGATTAATATCCCCTGTGCAGCTCGAGCCGAATTCGCAGAGTCTGAAAAGACCAAACTTTCAGAGCAGGTAACTGCTCGGGAAGCTGAACTGGCGACTACCCGGCGAGAGCTGGAAGCTTCCCGCAAGCAATCGGAGGAACTCCATACGAAGCTTGCGGAGTCGCGGAAGACTGTGAAGGACTTGCAGGAGGCCGGCAGTAAGGCTGACAACGACACTGTCGCGTTCCTTCGTCCTCTCGCCAAGCGCTTTGCGGGTAAGTATCTTGGGTTTTTGAACTTTTCATTCTGCTGATTTTTGCTAAGCATTATTTTCTCTGTCTGTAGATCTTCTGAATGTTCCTCTGGAGATTCCTGGGATTCAGCGGGTGGACGTGCTGACCGACACTCTCGCGCAGCTCAGGAGGCATTCTGAGGGAATATTTTCCCTGATTGATAATGCTTCCAAAGCGTTGGCACGAGTGCATGGCCGTCTTGTCGCCAGCGGTACTCCTGCGCCTGCGCTGAGCGAGTTGTCGAGGGTCTTCTCGGAAGGCGATCTCCTGGAGGCCTTTGCGGTTGCTCAATCAGAAGCTGGCGCAAAGACTGCGATTCAATTCGCTCTGGCGAACGGAGTCGAAGGTCTGGAGGAGGCCTATTCGTCCATGCCGGTCGACCCTTCCACGGGCAAGAAGGTACGGCTATCTCGTTTTTCTGAGCAAGCCACTGTTCTTGCTCGGAAATTATCTGAGATGTTTGCTCGGAAGAAGGGAGGGTCGACCGCTGCTAGTGGCAGTACCAACGCGGCTTCGTAGACTTTTGTTTTCCTTTTGTTTCTGCTGCTTGGATGTAATGAATTTTGGGATATATTCCCGTACCTTTGCTGGTCTTTTAATCGAAGCGCTTTGCATTTAAAATTTATCCTTGTCGTCTATACTTTGCCTCCCGATGGGAGTAGCCCCCGAGCGATTAGTCAGATGTGCGACTGGAAACAACTCGAGTAGGGCTTCTCACTTCTTTCCTTGTACTTCTTCCAGGCAATTGCGTCTGCTGCTGAATCTTCAAGTGGACGTGGTAGTCCAGCAAATCCACTTGTAGCTGCTGTGGGCACTCTCGCTGGCCTCCGTGATAAGGTTCAGGAGGGTGAGCGTAGGCTGAAAGTGCTGCGCGGGGTAGCTGACGTGGCGATATCCAAGCAGAAATTGGCGGCTGAGCGCGAGCAATTTCTGATTGACGAACTGTCTTCGATTGCAAAGGAGTTACTATGTGAGTAGTGCAGCCCCCATGCTATTTTCCTCCTCTGTGTTTCTTAGCTTACTAAGTGCGTTTGCTTCTTAGTTGTGAAACCAGATGACAGGGAAGAAAAGCAGTGGGTAGAAAACCACATTCATCAAGAAGCGAACAGCACAAAGCCTCATGCGAGTAATTTCTGGTCCGATCGCAGTCGAGGGTTTGTGATGGCTATCTTGAAGTTTCGAGTCCGCCAGGCGAAAGTTCTCATGAGTTCTTTCCATGAGGTCCTGGTTGCGGTGAATGCTGCTTTTTATCCACTTGAGAGGGGCCCCGAAGACTGGAGCTATCTTCTCAGGTTATTCGGACGGGAAGGAGAGGTTCGTGCGTGCGTTCACAATCAGATGGCATGCGGCGCGGTTGTGGCTCTCTCGTTTGTCCGGATATGGCATCCTGAGATAGACTTGAACTCCGTAGCCCGGCTTCCGGATTATGCAATCGAAGATATTGCGCCGTACTATGATGCTGTTCGTCCTGCGGCCGAGAAGATTATCCGAATGACATCCGAAGAGGTAGATAGAATCTTAGCGGCTAGGAATGCTCAGCGTTTCGACTGACTTTATCGGATGTGAATATCCTGTAAGCTTGTCTGTAGTTTGTAAAAACTGTAGTAAGGTGCGCAACCTTGTACTTGATAATTATTTTCTGTGATGCTTAGTTTTAGGTGTAGCCCCCGTGTATTTTATGGGGTGTGAACCTGTAACCTTGGAAGCTGTCGAGTAAATATGATGAGATAATCATGTATTTATTGCTATGACTGAGAAGTCATGTGTTCGAGCTACAAAATTGGCTAGTATAGCCTTATTGTTGCAAAATAAATAAACCTAGGGGTAGAATTTGCGCAGTTGCGCGATATTCCATGGATTGGAATAGATGCCTCCAGTGTCTGGATTCTTCAGTCGATAGGCTCCTCCTGGGATTACTTCGTGTACGATGAAGGGTCCTTCCCAAGGTGGCTCGAGCTTGTGCCCTTCTTTTTGTTTCAACCGCAACACCAAATCGCCAACCACGAATGATCTGTGGCGTATACGGCGACTGTGATAATTGCGCAGTGACTGTTGGTAGACTGCAGATCTTGCGAGTGCAATGTCCCGAATTTCGTCGAGCGCGTCCATATCTTCTGCAAGTGCTTTGTTGGATGTTTCTTCACTGTAGGCTACAACTCGTGGGGCGCTGAATCGAACCTCTTCGGGGAGGACGGCTTCTGCCCCATATACCATGAAAAATGGTGTGTATTGCGTTGATCGATTGGGGGTTGTGCGGAGGCTCCAAAGTACGGAGGGCAACTCCTCTGCCCAATGACCTGCAGCGGGATGCAGCCGATCGAGCAATCTCTTTTTGATCCCAGCTGAAACTAAGCCGTTGGATCTTTCAACTTGACCGTTTGTTTGTGGATGGGCGACCGAAGCAAACTTCAGATTAATTCCTTTCTCTTCGCAGAACTGTTGAGTTTCCTTTGCAGTGAAGTTCGTACCATTGTCTGTAATGATGTCATGTGGCACCCCGAATCTGCATATTATGGAATCGAGGAACTTAATTGCGCATTGGGCGCTACCCGAGGTCACTGGCATAGCCTCGATCCATTTGGTAAATTTGTCGACCGCGACCAGCAAATGTGTGTACCCTCCTGGAGTAGATTTGCGCAGTGGGCCAACCATGTCAAGCCCCCATTGGGCAAAGGGCCAGGCGATGGGTATCATGTGCAACTCTGTAGCGGGCGCGTGCGGCTTGGGTGAAAATCGCTGGCAAGCGCCACATCTGTCGACCAGGTTTTTTGCATCGTTGGCTGCCGTTAGCCAGTAGAACCCTGCCCGAAAGGCTTTGCCCAGTATTGCTCTCCAGCTAGCATGATGTCCGCAGTCACCCTGGTGTATATCCCGGAGTAGCTCTTTGCCGTCTTCGGGTGCGATGCACCGCTGAAGGATTCCCGAGATGCTTTGCTTGTACAATTCTCCGTTGATTACCCGAAAGGATTTGCTACGCCTGATTAACTGTCGAGCCTCGCGCGGATCGGCTGGGAGCTGTTTATGGAGCAGGTAGTCGAGATATTTCTGCGTCCAGACTGGCTCGACCAGAAAAACCTGTCGTGATATATTATGAATAAGCTCGATAAGCGCGACCTGCGGGCTGACCTCCGTTTCTGGCGCTGCCGGTGTTTCTGCGGCTTTCTTCAATTTGACCGATCGCTTGACCATCCGTTCGAAGTATATTCCTGGCGGTATGGGTGTATTCGTGGAACCCATGTTTGCCAGTCTATCCGCCTCCTCGTTGCTAGATCTTGCGATATGTTTCAACTCGCATCCTTTGAAGCTTCCTTCGAGTATATTGTACATGTCGCGGTACGCGATCATGTTTTCAGCAACGGCGTCGCATTCTTTCATTGTTTGTTGCACTATGAGGTTGGAATCGCCATAAATCATCAACCGGGTAGCTCCACAAGCAATCGCCATCTTCATTCCGTGCAACAGTGCTTCATATTCCGCGTCGTTGTTCGATGCTGGGTCGTCAGGTGGAAAGTCTAGTCGCAGGACATATTGCAGTTTGTCTCCACGAGGCGAGATAAGAACGATTCCAGCTCCTGCCCCTTCGTTTCTTTTGGACCCGTCAAAATACATGATCCAATTGCTTGTGTACTCGGGTGGTCCGGGCGTTTGTAGCTCTGTCCATTCGCTGATGAATTCCACGAGAACCTGAGATTTGACTGCATTGCGTCCTGCGTAGGTGATATCCCAGGCACCCAACTCGATGCTCCACTTCGCTATTCTTCCGGATGCCATAGGGTTGTTCATGATTGTCCCGAGTGACGCATCGTTAACCACTGTAATGGCGTGTTCCTGAAAGTAGTGTTTGAGTTTTCGGGCTGTGAGGACAACTCCATACGCAAGCTTCTGGTAATGAGGATATCGCTGCTTGCACGGCGAGAGCACTTCGCTGATGTAATATATTGGGCGCTGGACTCCGTATGCCTTGCCATCTTCAGGTCGTTCGACTACGATTGCAGTGCTGATGACCTGGTTTGTAGCGGCTAAATAGAGAAAAAGTGGCTCCCTTTCGTGTGGTGTTGCGAGGATGCGCCTGCTTTGCAACGACCGCTTCAAGTCTGCGAATGCTTGCTTAGCTTCGGGGGTCCACTCGAATTTGTCCGTCTTCTTCAGTAGTTTGTAGAATGGCAACGCTTGCTCTCCCAATCGCGCGATGAACCTGCTTAGGGCGGCCAATCGCCCTGCAAGCTGCTGGACTCCGCGTAGATTGGTGGGCTCCTTCATGGTGAGGATGGCTTGAATTTTCTCCGGATTGGCTTCAATGCCTCTGGCGGATACCAGGTATCCTAGGAGTTTTCCTGCGGGGACGCCGAAAACGCATTTTGTTGGATTGAGCTTGATCCGATATGCATTAAGGGCGTCGAATGTTTCTTTAATATCTTCGAGGAGTGTGTCCTCTACTCGAGTTTTGATGACGATGTCGTCGACATATACTTGTACGTTCTTGCCGATGAGATTGGCAAGGCATCTCTGCATGCAACGTTGATATGTTGCGCCTGCGTTCTTCAGCCCGAAGGGCATTGTCGTATAGCAGTATACACCGTGTGGTGTGATGAATGCCGTCTTCTCTTCGTCTTCCATTTTCATTCGGATCTGGTTGTATCCCGAGTAGGCGTCCAGGAAAGAGAGACGTTGGCAACCTGCTGTGGAGTCCACGATCTGGTCGATTCGTGGTAGAGGAAAGTTGTCCTTGGGGCAGTGTTTGTTCAGTGATGTGTAATCGATGCACACCCGAAGGATATCCGTGTTCTTCTTGGGGACCAGCACCGGATTTGCTAACCAGGTGGATATTTTGATCTCCCTAATGAAATTTGCGGCTAGCAGCCTATTTACTTCTTCTCCTAGCGCCTTTTGCTTGGGTTCTGAAAATCGTCGAGTCGTCTGTTTGATGGGCTTCGCGTTAGGAAAGACTTCGAGTGAGTGCTCGGCAAACTCCCTGGGTATACCTGGCATATCTGAGGGTTGCCAGGCGAAAATTTCCCAGTACTCACGGAGGAGCTTGACGAGCGCGCTTTCCTATGCTGGCGAGAGGGTTGTGGAAACCATCGCGGTTTTGGCGGAATCCGTCGGGTGCACTTGATGCTTGCGAGTGTCGCTGTTGGCGCTGAATTCCAGTTCAGGCGCGTTTTTCTTTGTGAGTGGCATGACGGAGTGATCCGTGGTTTTTGCCAGCTCTTGTAGTTCTTCTTGCATCCCGAAAGATTTCGCGATCTCATTAAATTCTATGTCGCACTTGTCTGATTTCTGGAAGTCTCCGTCAACGGTGATCACACCGTATTCGCCGGGTAACTTGAGCTTCAAGTATGCGTAATGTGGTACGGCCATGAATCTGGCGAACGCTGTTCGACCAAGAATGGCGTGGTACTGCGAGGGCCAGTCGACGACTTCGAAGTCCAGAAATTCCCTTCTGTAGTTGCGTGGGGAGCCCAGCACAACTTCGAGGTTGATTGTTCCGAGTGGACGTACTGCCTTGCCCGGAACTATCCCGTGGAAGGATGTTTCTGATTCCGTTAGGCCGTCCAGGTTTTTGTTCATTCGACGGAGTGTATCCGCGTAGATGATGTTGATGCCGCTGCCGCCGTCCATGAATACGCGGGCCAGGTCATAATTGCCAATTTGAGCTTGAATGACAAGGGCGGCGTGTCCTGGTCGATAGACTCGTGGCGGGTGGTCTTCCTTCGAGAACGTGATTGGCTGTTCGGCCATCTTCAGGTACTCGGGCTTCGTTGGTGGCGTCTGCACTGCCATGCATATTTGTCTCGAGTTAGTTTTTTGAGCTCTGCGAGAGGGGCATACCTTCTGTATCATCCCGAGGAGTTGTCCGTGCGGAGTCGGGTATGTATTTGCTCCTGTGTTTTGCTGTTGCGGTGCTGGCAATGCGGCAAGTGCCATGTTTGGGTTGGCTGGTAGGGGTGGTGGTGGCGGTAGCTGGAATTGTTGTCCGCCTCCTGGTAGCGGTGGATAGTTTTGGGTGGAAGCGAATCTTTTCTTGGCTAGCGCGTCCGAGATTCCGATGAACTTTCGGCAATCCTTGAGAAGGTGTGTTGCCTTAGTTTTGCCCGTGCGCTTGTCTGTGAACAGATGTAGCGAGCAGTATCCATCGAGGTCTTCCTCGGGTGATTTTTCTTCTTCCTTTGGCCTCCATTCGCGACTTCCACGACGACCGGAGTCGCGACTTCGCGTGAATTCTGCCGCCACTAGTTCTTCTCTATCGTCGTGGTCGTAGTATTTTCTTCTTTTTCTTCGCCCATGACGGTCTTCGTCGTGTGTGGGCGATGATGTTCTTTCGTTGCGTACCGCGTCTTCTCCGTTGGCCCATTTTTCGGCTATAACCATGAGCTCCCCTATGGTTTTGGGCGCAGCTCTGCCGAGTTCTTCTCGAAACGCGGTTCTTCTTGCTCCTTTGGCGAAGGCCTCAATCGCCACTTCTTCAGAGATTGTCCCTGCGGTGTTCCTGAGTGTGTTCCACCGTTGGATGTATTCTCGGGTGGATTCGCCACTTTTCTGTTTGCAAGCCCGTAGTTCTTCGATTGTAGCTGGCCTTTTATAGGTCGACTGGAAGTTTTTGCAGAAATCGCGATGCAGGTCGTCCCATGATGCATAGCAAGATCGTGGTCTTCTTTCCAGCCAGCTGCGGGCCGCTCCGGCCAGGTGCAAATTGAGGTATTGCATGGCCGTGTTCTTGTTACCACGTTGGCATTTTACTGCCGTGAGGTAGTCGCTTAACCACTGGGAGGGTTCAAGTGAGACATCGTATTTTGTCACCTCCGAGCTGAGCTTGAATCTCTTGGGTAGAGGCGCTTCGCGAATACTGCGAGCAAAGCAAAGTGCTCCGCAGGTTTCGTCGTCCGAAGACCCGGATGATGAGCGTTCGCGATACCGTGAAGCCCTCGCTTTATCCACTTTCTTCTGGGCGAGATCGGATCGCGCGTCGTACCCGGACCGGTCGCGGTCGCTATCTTTTCTTGGTTCTTTGCTTCTTTTTCTCGAGCGGCTGCTGTGATGCCGCGAATCTTTGTCTCTCGGGCTGTCTTCGCTGCTGCTTCGGCTGTCCCCGCGGCGTCAGGCTTCTTTTCCTCGGCCACGACGTGGCGATTTATCCTTTCTTGGAGAGGAGCTCCTATGCCTGCGGGGCGCGTCTTTGTCTTTGTCCTTCTCTTGTCGCGCCTTCTCCAGTTGTTCCTTGCGATCGTGGGAGGCGAGCCTCGCGGCAGCCAGCCCTAGACCTTTGCGGATGTGCTTGTATTGTTCCACCCGAGGATCGCTGTCCGTTGGTTGGTTCATCTGCATGTAGGTGGCCGCGGCTAGAATTGCGGCGGCTGGAGTTTGCGGGTAGACGTTCCCGTCGTCGTCAACCCTCATGAAAGAAGATGTGGTAGACCTGTGGGTCCCAGCCATGGATTCGTGGTCCCTTGTTGATGCTGCGGGTCCTTTTCCCACGGGTCGGGTACCGACCGAAGGGGCAAGGGACAGCTCGGCTCGACGTAGGCTTGACTCATCCGCCGCTCTCCTGCGACGGGCTAGATCTGCTCGGGCGTCCTTGATGTTTGAGGCCGCTCTCACTAGGTGATAGTGGTAGGCGGTTAGGTCTTCCTGCGTAGCACCTGCTGCGGGTGGCTGACTCTTTCGCATGGATTCCTTTGCTCTTTTCCAGGCTTCCCGCGAGACGCCGATTAGATCGCGCTCGGTTGCGCTATATTCAGTTTCCGAGGGCTGTTCCGATCCTGCCATGCAGACTTGGGCCAGTTGTGGCCCGTGCGTCCTAGGCGTAGATCGGGAGGTTCTTCGCACCCGAGAGGGTTCCTCTGTCGAAAGTGCGTGGTAGTCGATCGTGTTGAAGCGGATGGACTCGCCGCTTTTCTCCATAAGGAAGCGCGAGTTGACGGCTCCAGATTCGGGTTCAGATTCATCCGAGAAGTGGAGGATCCCGTCTCGGTTTGCCATGAAGTTAAAGCTTCCGAACGTCAAGGTGACGCTCTTCTCCAGATCCTCGAATACCGGGCGTGATTCCGGTGAGTGAGGCGTGACTATGACGGATCCGATCCGTACAGGATTGTTCGGAACCGTAGTCGATGGTTTCCAACGGGAGTTGGATGTCGATGAAGCCGAAGATGCCGGTGATCCAGCGCCCGCGGTCCCCACGGACGGCGCCAATTGTCGAAGCTCTGGCTCCGCAAATCCCTCAGGTGACCCTATCGGGTTTCGACTAGGAGATGTCATAGGCGCTGGTGGAATCGTCGGCTTGACAGGGAGGCGATATTTACCCAGGTTCGGGGCCCTCGAAGAGGTAAAACCCTTACTCCTGCCTTCTGCTGATCTGTATTAGACGATTAGATCGATTACAGGTGCTCGAATCGAGAGTAGATCTCGAGTTTCAAGGCTTTTGTGGTCGTGCGGTAATACTTGGTCCTCTCCTTTGTGGCTCTCCTGGCTTTATATAGATAGCCAGGTCTCGAGTCCAACCCGGAGAAGATACAAACCCTAGCTTGAGTCGGTTACAATCCCTAACTTAGCCCGCAAGTTGATGCGGGTGGGCTTTTCATGGGCCTTCTAGAGTACTCCAAGGGCGCTTCCTGTCGGGCCTTGGTTAGAAGGTGTGAGAGGGGGTGTCCTTATTCGTAGGGCCCAGGATCCATGCCTTCGTCACACCGGGTCGCGCTACAACACTTAAAGTTGATCGAGCCTTTCGTGGAAGAGCACAAAAGCTTAATCAATCAGAATTATATTGAAATGGGCGGGCCGAGGAAGATGGGAGACGTAACCAAAGAGCACAACTCCGGCTTCACGCGTTGGTTCAAGCAAAGTCAACTGATTGAAGCACGGAGAAAAATGCCTTCTACGGAAGATGAAAAACTCATATACATCTTATCACAGGACCCCGGGCAGAACGTAAGGACCTATCAGGGGTACGACATCTCCGGTTACAGATTCTCCACCGAGGACAAGGACATGAGTATCGAAAATCAAAACTCAGGAGTAACTATGCTATCATATGGCGATGCCGAGACTAATGTGGAAGAAAGATACTTTGGAAAGATCGAGGAGATATGGGAGCTCAACTACTGCGGAGAGACGGTGGTGCCAATGTTCCGTGTGAGATGGGCCAAGAATGTCAAGAAAGAAGGACGGTATTTCACCACAATGGTTATACCCGATGCTAAATCGAAGAACGCATCCGCGAAAAATGAGCCATGGGTACTCGCTAGCCAAGTTGACCAATGCTTCTTCATCACCGACCCGTCAAGGCCTAGCCGTGTTGTCGTGAGGAGGGGCAAGAGGAGCATCATCGGAATGGAAGGAGACGCCAACGAGGAAGACTTCGACAAGAACGGTGATCCGAAGATCGAGGAGGAGTTCGACAAGCACTTCGACATGCCTACTACTGGTAAAGTAAGAAGGAAGACATCCCTACCTACACACGGTTGTCCGTTCACGCGAAGAAATCTCAAGGTGGCCGGTATAAAGTATCCAGTCGCCAACAAAAAGAGAAAAAGACGCTAATTAAGCTAGATCGGAACAGATCGAGACAAATTAAGAAGATTTTTGTGTGTATATACATGCATGTGTATGTGTGTATGTGAGACAAGTACTTCTTTCTATATATATGTATGTCAGACAAGCACTTCTTTATATATGTGCATGTATGTATGTGATTCTTTATATATGTGCATGTATGTATGTATGTATGTGTATGTGATTCTTTCTTTCTTTATAATTAAATAAAATATTAAAAAATGTGGGGCAACCAGGATTCGAACCCAGGCCATTAGGCTTAAGTACCTCACAGCTAAACCAACTGGGCTAGTAATAGATAGTTGTCACATATACAGCGTTTCGTTTTTTATTTATTTACCGACCCAATTCTGTGGCGCACCACTGGAAACATGCGCCATAGAAATCTCGTAGACTCAATGACATGTGGCCCCGCACATCGTGGCCACAGAATAGGCCCAGGAAATTCTGTGGCGCACTCCTTAAAGGATGCGCCATAGAATTCTTACAATTCTGTGGCGCACGGGGTCTTGGTGCGCCACAGAATCGTCCTCTCAGCCAATGACATGTGGCCCCCATCTCCATCTTCCACACTTAGCCAATTTCGCAGTTCATCCATCTCTCTCAAGCGCGCGACGACGAACCTCGATCTGGATCCCCTTCTCTTCTCCCTCGCGCTCGCCACCGTGGAGAATTCGTGTGGAGGTGCTAGGTGAAGGAGCATCGAGGAGGTGCAGGACCTAGCTAGGAGGAGGAGCGCGCGCCGTGACCTAGCTAGGATCGAGAGGAGCCGTGCTGTTGCCGTCTCATCGACCGCGGCCGCTCGACACCGCCGTCTTCCTCGACACCGCCGTTCGCCCCACCGAGGTTCCTCGCCCCGCGCCCACCCAGGTCAGTTCGCTGCTCGCCCCGCCCCGTTGCCCTATAAGGAGTACGATTTCTTGTCAGTTCTTGGTTTCTTTTTGCGAAATTCAGATCGATTGTCCAGGACTTGGCACTGGATCATGTTAGGTGTTCTTTTGTTTTGAATTGGATCCGCTTAATAATGCACATTGCCATGTGATAGTCATGAACTCTTAACCTCGTGTTCCATCGGTTTTGTCCTTCTATCAACATTTTGTTACGCTAATGGTGGTGGAGAAGGAACACGAGCAAGTATATTGCCCTGAGAAATCATATTATCGGTTTTATTCAATGCAAACATCTGATGCTCAGCAAAGCCAGGGCAAGCTTGCTCCATAATGTGGCCCATATGATGTGTGTTCCCTAATATTTTTTCCTGGTCGGAGTCGTGAGTCATGAGGTCCACATTAACTGAAGCTAATCACATATTTTATCTGGACATTTTTTACTTTTGAGCATGGCTTGGACCGTAGCTTCGAGCTTGTTTAACAGAAATCGATACGCACTTGCAGCAGCTTGCCTGTTACAGCAGCAGCCGTAGAGGCCACAGTTGAGAATGTACATGTTTTTGTGCAGGTTTTTCTTTTTGAGATGCCAAAGTTTTGCGAGGAAGTTGATTCATTTCCTTCCGAGCAAATTTCTGGCACTCTTAGACATAGGAAAATTAGCAAAGGTCATGCCAAATTTTTCTATGAATTTTTTTATACTTAGTAGTTTCACTTCTAGTTTCCTGGTGGTCAATAGCTCAGTTCAACTGTAACTGCTAGATGCAAAACCAATTTACATCTTTGGTTTTTGAATTATCCATGAGCTAGTTGTGTTAGACTTGACAACAACCTGCACCCTTACAGTGACCCCACACAAATTATTCAATCTAAACTCAACATAATCCATTTTGAACCTTGGATCGAGTTCCCTCGACAGATAAAACTGACTGAAGGATGTCATTGCCTCATGGATTTTGTAACTCTAGGATGTCTTAAAGTTTGTGAATGATTGAAAGGTGCTATAGCTAATTAGCAAGGATGTAATAACTCAAACTAAGTAATACTGTAGTAGTTAAAAGTTCCAATGTATGAACTGGCACAATATATATCTGTAAACATTTCATCATTTCATTGAGAAATAATATGATACTCTGTAGTCATGCTGCAATGTTATGCATAATTAAATAGTGCAATGTGCATTTTGACACAACAGTAGTACTTAAAGAATGTTATATATTTATGCTATTGTGCTTCTATGAACTGTATAGTCGACTATTCTGTTTTTGTGGTGTATCAATTTTTTATTTTGTTGTAATTGCTACAAAACTTTAAGTGATCTTATCCTATATTTTCCATGACATTCCAATGCATAAAAGATATAAATAAGTTTGATATCTCAGATGTAGACTAGCATCACTTGGATTCTGCTTAAGTTGGAATAGAGCTTTCTGTAACTGAAAGTGATTTCCTGGGCAGTCTCCACAACTCCTTCAGGACCTGGAGCATGTGTAGATCTATTCCCACGGTCTTAAAATGTGCCGTGTTCAAGCAGAGATGCTGGATTTTCAAGTTTATGATGTTAAATTTGAGCTTTATTATTGTTGGTACTTTGGGCAGTCGACGATTCAGTTAGGCTGTCAGATGGTATTTAGAAGGTACACATCTGTTAAATTTGAGGGTTAAGTACTGATGGCCATTGTCTATTGGTACTCTTGACTAATATTCAGACTTGGAGTAGATGTAGACTAATATGTAAAGCAATGATTATGTGTTGTGTGTGAAATCCACACAAATTTTACATAACTTTTTTAAAACTCACAGAGTTAACCAGAAGATGTGTTTGGTCATTGTTAAACTGCACCCTTGTATCGCCAACTAAAGCACCAGAACGATTTGCCGGGGGTTGGATGTATTTTGATTTCTTCTTCTCCCAACCATCAATGCTCCAAACGCATAGCTGCAAAATTTCGTTCCATCCATTTCAGAAACAAATATATGACATAGTTTGTTTGCCCAATCACAAATAAATTTTGATAAAAATAGACTAACAGATGGACTAGCATCAATTGAAATATATACACATAGAGATTTAGTAAAATTCATACCTGTGCATCGGCACCTGAAGATACAAGGACATTCATTGATTGAGAAAATGCCAGTCCAGTGATCTTTTTCTGGTGACCCTTGAGCTTGCTTTTGACCTATGTAGTTTGGTTAAGTCAGTATTAGTAATGGCGCTTAAATCAAGATTTAGTGCAAATGTACTCAATATTAGGCTCAATTCAACATGAAAGGGCTCAATTATTATCCAGACCAAGACCCCAAAAGAATTCTTGAGTGTTAGAAATTGTATGTCAAAAGAGATACAGAATGGCAAGGGTAGATCAAAATATTCATAGGTAAATAAGCCCTGATCAGAACAGAGAAGGATTAGCCTCGAGACATGTTTCTTTGCTTTCTTTACGGAGGTGAACAATGTGCATATTTTCAGTTTCAGCTACCGTTCTAGTACTAATTAATAGATCACTGATAAGACACTAAGAAATATATACGAAATAGGATATGAATGAACCAGAGAGTTGCTTCAATTCCGCTAGCAAGGGTTAACCTGGATACATGAACTTAATCACATCCTATAGCTTGGTTTTGAAGATTCCACATGATATTAGGTCTTTATCTAAATTAACTAAACTGAAATCATATGTCATACTGAACTCGAACCTTGACTGCATTTTCAATTCTTAAGATGCAAGACATAAACTATTCCTAATACACTAAGAATCGTTGGATCTTGTATCGAAACAGAACTGTTGACGTAACTACTTGGTGTTTGTAACCGTTTTTTTAAGATCCAATGATAACTGCTTGTGAAGTTGGAAGTTGGCAAACTAATAACACCAACCATAACTACTTGGTGTTTGTAACCGTTTTTTTATTAGCTCAACAATAAAATTCGGGCTAGTATTTGGACTAGCTTTCTCCAATATAACAATTTTTCTCGCAGCAGTTTAAAATACGGAAAACCGTTCAGTTTTGATAGAGGAGAATTACTGTAGATTTACTCAAAATGATGTTTATGCTGTGTAGCACAATTATCTTTTAGTTGTATAGATAACACATTCATTACTTTACAACTACTGCTCCAGGGCCGATCTTACTTTTGAAATGGAACATCCTCTTTTGTTCTGAATGTTTACATTTAAACAATTGTCTGCTTTAAAAGATTTGCCTAGTTAAATTATCTCAGGTTCTTTGAACCTGTGTGTTATGAGCCTTGCCCTTCCATAACTAACATGCATAAACATCTGGTTGACATACGTGCAGCATGATAGAAGTCAGCCTGCCACCTAATCAAGTAATCATTCATATACACCGTCGCGATGCACAAACTATAGGACTCTAGGTTATTATACACAAAAAAGCTCACATGGAACATGCTCTAATTAGGCAATCATTTCCATGCCAGCATGAAGTGCACATCCAAAGCAAGAATATTTAGAACAATGCATAATGGTTGCCGACAAACAACTGAAAGGTGAACAGAGAAATTGCAAGCTCAGCAGAAACTAAAATTTGGTAACATGCTACATTGTGGTTCAGTTTTACGTTCTGTAAGGTGCCATGTGGACAACTTCAGGTGGAAACAAAATTGTTAGCATATGCATCAATTAGAAGATATTTGATTATGTCGATACAGGTTTAGCTCATAGGTAAATAAGCCCTGATCATCAAATAGGGTCATCGGAAGCAAGGGTCGATCAAAATGTGAAACAATGAATGTATTATTTTACAGCAAGTATCCCGTGGTCTGCAAAATTGGAATACGCAACAATATAAGCAGTATATAGTAGTACATGTTCAGTGTATAACCTCATCAGCAATTAAAAACATGACCACAAAGGCACCAGTCATAATATTCTCAGAGCCAAAGGGTGCAGTGTTCAATTCAAGTTCAGTTTAAATTCCCAGACAGTGTGCTTACTAAGGAATTTCATCATGAATCTACATTTTTTTTACTGTATTAGACGAGTAGAATTTCATCATGCAGTAAAAACAAGCAGGAATAATTTGAAATCCAAGCACGTCTATATTGAATAATTTGAAATCCAACTCAAAAACTCAAATTTGAATGTTATTACAGAAACATGTCTGGCTCTTCCAAGAACGTGTCCGTGCCCGAAGCCGGTGCCGAGGAAGAGAGCTGGGATGCCCACGCTGCAACCAGAATTGAGGAAGAGGTCCGGGAGGACCCTGATTGGGGGTACTTGGAGGAAGAGGACCAGGATAAGAGCACCGATGGTGGTGGCACTGACCGCACGGCGGCTGGTGGTAGCGGCGACGCCGCCCCGACGACCGATAAGAAGAATAAGAAGCCCCGGGCCCCAAGGAAGGATCGTAGGCCGCAAGTGGTCGCGAACGTCACCGATACAATCACCGAGGTCTCGCCGAGTGGCCTACCATTGGCGCCTCGATCTGTTACCTCAGGGTACGGCATGCAGCTAGGGTGCATCGTGCGGGAAAGCATGTCGATCAACACGACTGACCTTAGACACGACGACAACAAGGCTTTGGTCGAAATCCTTCTGAAGAAGCTTCACCAGCGATACACGTTCCCGGAGCCGTTCAACAAAATGGTGGACTCTTTAGCCATCACGAAGATGAGCACCGCGTTGAGCAGCTGGAAATCCCGGGTGAAGAAGAAGATTGAAAAAGGTAAAAGCTGGGAGGAGATCAGTCGAAAAGACCCGACGCTTCAGAAAGAAGATTTCGAGATATTTAAGGAGTACTTGAACACCGAGGAGTGTAAAAAATGGACAAAATGGGGGCAGGATATGCGGGACCAAAACATAGGGCACCAACATCTCGGAAGCGGTGGTTACCAAGGAAAACAGCCTATTTGGGAGAAGGAGGACCGCGAGATGGAACGTCTCGGAAAAGATAACCCCTGGCACAAAATCACGGATATACAAGTTAGGAACTTTGTCCGATCCCGGTACTTCTTAGACTGGAAGACGGGGGAATTCGTGACGAAAGACGAGGACGTGAAGGAATTTGAGAAACATTTGGTAAGGATACATATATCTCAAGTACATGTATATTGCATTGATCTAATAATTAGATGATGGGCTCACCTTAATTTCCTTTTGTCCGAAGGAGAGGGAGTTGCGGAAATCTGACTCGTCCGAAGGGTCGACGAGTCGGTGGGACACGCCTTTCAACAGAGCGACGAACGCATACAAGCAAAGGCCGTTGGATGCCCCGCCGACGTCAGCTGGCCGCATCTCCGGCTTTGGGCTAAACATGAAGGTAGCCGAGTACTACTCATCAGATGCCAAGTCAAAAAAGAAGAGGAAGACGACATCGACTAAGGATGATGAGGAGGTCGCGGAGCTGAAGAAGAAGATGGCGGCTCTAGAGAAGAAACTGGAGAGCAGAGAGGTGGACCCCGACAGGCTCAACCGATTAGTGGATGAGAGGCTCAAGGAAGTCATCCCCGCTGGGCTGATGGAGGGGCTAGCTTCCTGGAATGCGGGGGGTCAAATTGGACCGATCCATCTGCCCAGCTTCATCGGCAGCAACTCAAGCATGAACCAGCAAGTGCCGCCGCAACAGCTGACCCCCCAGACGCCGGCGCCACTCCTTCTGGTCACATCGCCGCCCCCTTCGGCAGCAATGCCGAAGAATGATGGGCAGGGCACCGTCGCCCTTGTCTCGACACCCGCCGAGCTAGACGCCATCACCAAGGTAACTAATTAGTTAATCGTGATCTAACTACGCATTCTCAAGATGACTGTCATCTCATGATGCCTGGTATGTTGCACAACAGGACGAACCTTGCGTACTCCTGCATCGTGTGGTGCCGGGCGGAGAGTTGGTGGATGTTGCTACCGGCACTATTATACAACCCATGCAACGCACTATGCACCACTCTCGAATGGACCAGAACGTGATGAAGGTGAAGTTGGCCAATGTAGTGCCGGAGTATCGCGACGTCCTCCCCCCTTTCAACCTCCAGGCTGCGACGAGGACAACTTGGTACTTGGAGAGTGCACGACTTGGGTGATGCAATGGTCGAAGAGCCAGATTCGTCTTGGGGGGGGGGGGGTCTTGTGATCAAGCGCAACACCGGCGCCACATCCCCTATGGCCCGCAGAATAAGATCGTCCGGCCCACGAAGCAAAGAGCCCTCCAGACTGCACCCAAGGCCGCCGCCCCTCAGAAGGAAACAGTACTCGTCGCCACCACCACCACCCAGAAGGAACCGGCGGTTGTTGCCACCACAACAAGGCACAAAGTGTTGTTGGGAAATATGCCGCAACGACCGCCCAAAAGATCATCAAAAGCAGTTGTGACTCAACCGCCGGCATCACAGCCGCCGGCATCACAGCCGCCGGCACCACCAAAGGACGTGGACAACCAGTTTGCTGGAGCCGCCGGTGTCGAAGACTATCATTACGATGACAATGTCGACATCAATGCCTACCTCAACACGGGCTACAGCCAAGATAGGTACATGCCTGATATGAATCGTGACGACGAAGCCTTCCGCAGTCACGACGATCAACCTAGACGTACTGAAGTCACGCAGCGTCTGACCTACCCGGAGGGTACAGTATTCAGCCCTGGCACACTGCATAAGACAATCGAAGGGTCGTCCCGAGCACCCGCACCCCCAGCTCCCTCACCCCCAGCTCCCGCAGCAGATCAAGCCACCGCCAGCAAGAAGATTAGGAAGAGACCTGCTAAAAAGGTCCAGCATACTAAGATCTTGGCCGACGCCGTGATACGACCCCCTAAGGATGGCTTGACCCGCTTGCATGAAGCTGGGAAACCGATACTGGGTCCGGACGAGATACATGGGGCAACTGGACCAATGCTCACATTGCAGAACATTATCGTGATGCTAGAGGGTCTCCTTCTTCAAGACAAGTGTCCAAATTACCCTGTGTTCACGGTCAAGGTGCCAGAGGGCCCGGACTTCGTCAACGAAGACCCCGCGGGACTGTTCTTCATAGCGTATGAGGATATCTTCAGTCTGTTTCACTCGAGACGGCTGGACTATAACTTGGTCCGCCTATACGCGCTAAATGCTCAGCTGCAGATCCAGCGAGAGTTACCCCCTCACGTTATGGTAGCGGATCCCTACTACATGCGTGATAGCCAGCTGGAGGAAGGATCAAGTACACGGACCAAGGCAGTGAAGTACCTCGAGAGCTTCATGTTGAGAAACGGTCAGAACAAGACGGACATTCTTTTGCCTGTCTTCCCCGAGTAAGTCTCGCGATCGTCTTAGCTAATGTTTTTTTTCTAGGTTTCATCCATTGCTTATCCTCGATTCAATTGCATGTGTTGAGCAGGGACACATACTGCACACTCATCGTGCTTTGCCCACAATATTCACTTGCCCAATACTTCGACTCGTCGAATGTGACGAAGAGGAAAGACTACACCAGAATAAGGGGTGTTCTCGATGAGGCTATCAATGGCTACGCCCAAAATGGAGGCACATTCGAAAAGAAACAAGAATGTATCAGGCCGGCTACTGGCAAATACGGGTTCAGGCACGTGACCGATTTCCCCTGCATCAAGCAGCCGGCTTGGAGCACGAAAGAGGCCTT
The DNA here is from genome assembly GCA_028641055.1 of Alopecurus myosuroides. Taxonomy (NCBI): domain Eukaryota; kingdom Viridiplantae; phylum Streptophyta; class Magnoliopsida; order Poales; family Poaceae; genus Alopecurus; species Alopecurus myosuroides. The sequence continues at coordinate 128,449,939 of CM054061.1, read as the reverse complement.
CTATGCCCTCCATCACCTCAAAGGGATTGTCCGCGATGCAAACAATTTGAATCATCCTTCTAGACTCCGAGACTGGTCCAACAAAATGGCGGGGGAAATCTCACAGGAAGATCTTATACAAGATTTTCATCGCATCAAAGTCAAGTCGTCGGAGATAATCATTGAAGATGTCAACAAAAAGGGAGGGCCCTTGCACCAACCCATAGGGTTATGCCAGAGGGATATCCAGGAACGCCTAGAGCGGCAGGATGATCGTAGGTCGTGGATGACGAAGGAGCTATATAAGCCGTTTCCGGCGCCGCTCCAGTTGAGGTATCGTTGATCGAGGTGTGCGTAGCTAGCTACTATTAGTTTGTTTAACAAAATTTGCTTAACTTATATAAGCCTAGCTACTATATTAGTTTAGCTCTAAACTTAGGCATAGCTAGCTACTATTAGTTTGCTCTAAACTTAGGCCTAGCTAGCTACTATTAGTTAGCTCTAAACTCCTAGCTAGCTACTATTAGTTTGCTCTAAATTAACTTAGGCCTAGCTAGCTTTATGTTTGTATATCTTTGATGTTTATTTTTTGTTTCCTTAGTTGTTTTTTGTGAACATATATGACTTAGTTGTTTTTTGCATTATACTTACTAATATGCTTTGTGTCTATCTATATAGATGACGTACTACGTGGTGTTCGAGGGTCGGGTTCCAGGAGTCTATGACGAGTGGAAGGACTGCAAAGCACAGGTCGACAAGTTCAGCGGCAACTGCTATAAAGGATACAAGACTAGACACGAGGCGGTTGCGAAGTGGAGGGACCACCAGTCGAAACAGATGAACAAGATGAACAAGATGAACAAGATGGAGGCCTCCTACAAGCTACCGTTCTTGCTCACCATCGTCGCCGTGCTTGTAGTCTATTTCATCTTAGCTTAGGCATTTGTAACTTGACAACTCGAGTAACTATGTGGTGACAATTATTGTTCGATGATGTGTTTGACAACTCGAGTAACTATGTGATCACTTTGAGACACATTCGATACTTTGCACTATGTATCACTATTGTGATTAAGTAACTTTGTAAAATATCAGTAATATGTTATATGTTGTCAAATATCACTGCTGTGAATAATTCCTGTATAATTCCTGTATAATTCCTGTATATTCAAACTGTATACAGCAGAAACAATTTAAATTTCGAAATATTACAGATGTTTCTGTGGCGCACCATTGGAGAATTCTGTGGCGCACCTAATTCTGTGGCGCACCATTAAGGAATGCGCCACAGAATCGACCATTTCTGTGGCGCACGGGCTCGGTGCGCCACAGAATCTACCATTTCTGTGGCGCACGGGCTAGGTGCGCCACAGAATCCACTATTTCTGTGGCGCACGGGCTGGGTGCGCCACAGAAATTATTTTTGTGGCGTGTGTTCTGTGGCGCACCCCTGTGGCCCCAGGGTGCGCCACAGAATAGGATTTTGGTGCGCCACAGAAGAGGGTTTCCCTACTAGTGTATCAAATATATTCATTATAAGCAATGATGTTGATGGCATCCAACCTTGAATCCAACACATGGAGTTCAAGTGGTGCCAATGGACAAACCTATAAGAATATCTCAATGAAACTATTACTCTATAAGAATTGTCATTAATAACCAAAATCACACGTGGGGTACCATGCACTTTTAATCTCCCCCATTTTGGTAATTGATGACAATCCCTTTTACAAGGATTTATATAATGAATTAAGTAAACATGCAAAGAAATACACATAGATGCATGACAATGGAAGGCAAAAATGTTTAAGAACAAAACCAAAGCATTAAATCAAATTCCCTTAAACCCTCTAAACTTCTCCCCCGTTGGCATCCATTGCCGAAATGGGCGAAAAAATGTAAAAGACCAATATAGTAAGAGCTCCCCAACAATTTTTGCATTTCTCATAATATGGCAGAAAAATCGACGACCGAAAACCGAAAACGAAACTGAATAGATCGAGACCGACAAGATAGATTAAAAAACCAGGTAGTAAAATTTAAAGACCGCATTTAGTTCGGTCAGTTCATTTATTAGTTCCTAATAACCGAATGAACGAATACACCAAAATTTAGACGAGGGGTTGCAAATAAACGTTGGCGTGGACGACACAATACTGGCAACAATAACAAGATGCGATCACTCATGAGACACAATTCGACATCTTTTCGGAAGTGCATACCAAAATTTAGTAAAGTCAACTCTGAATGTAATATGTGTCTAATTCCACTCATAATTTTGTTGTGCTCTCCAAATAAAATGTAGATAACACTTCAAGCTTTGCATATACTCCCTCCGTTCCTGTATCCAAGGCCTATAATTTTTTTGCACGGAAATTAGCGCAGAGCCCGAGAGAAAGTCGCTGGGGTAGCTATCTGAGACATAGCCTTCGAGACTGCGCAATTTGACATATAGAGCGTGCCTATATGGACGCATCATGTAGCATTCACTGCATAGTAACGTCCCGAACAAGGATGGGAGCTTACGCGCATAGCCGCACACATCACATGGCTCCAAGGCGCCGTTGTCTGCCTCCTTGTAACCTTGATCCTAGCCGTTCCCGGTACCTAACCCATCGCCGTGGTCTCCGTTTTGTTCTTCATGGGCTGGGAGAGGTGAAGGAGGCACTGGTTTCTTGCCCTTGTCCATGCGATCACAGTATGCGTGACAAAGAGGAAAAGAGAGGCGACGTGGGAGATTGAGAGAGATGGTTATGCACAGCCTATTTATCTTGGCCTGATGATCGGATATGTACGTGCAGGCTGAAGGAAACAGAAAGATTCCAAGATTAAAGGTACGTACAAGGAAAAAAAGTAACGTGTGCAGCTAGCTTACGTAAAATATTGGCTGGAAAGTGGCCCATGATTTTTTAGGAATCTTTTTTCTACCGAGGCAGTTAACTCGGAGATAATCAGCTATCTAACTAATTCCACAACTCTAGGGATTACATACGTTATTGTGTGTACGGGAGTACTTATCGCCATATATTATGAAACTAGACTCAGAAAACTATAAGCCTTGGATACAGGAACGGAGGGAGTAGTATTTATTTGCGAACTTTGATTGAATGTTTATTTTTATCAACCGATAATCATATATGAGTTGAAAAAATGTCCAAATTTGAATTGAAATGTTGCTGATGTTTACACTGAATATTGCCCAAGTTCTATGCACAACAACTAACACATTGTTCTATCATAACGAATCCGAACCCGAATTATGAGGTACCTGAATTTATTGGCTAGTAAACTTAACAAGTATATTTGAATCTTTATTTTTGGTAAATCGAAATTAGAATATACGAAAGTGAGAGCACCAAATTTTTCGTCATGACCAAAGACCCACCACTATTTCCAAGTTCCCCCTTCTTACCTCCTCTCCAAGCATCGTCTTTTTTTCTTCATAGAGAGAAAATCAATCCTGTCGGATCATCGGTAGGGGCTCTCGAACTGGGCCGCGTTCCCCAACTTCTTCCAAAACCGGGCCTCGACGGGCCCCTCGCGGGAGCCAACCTATAGACCCGAGCCCGACGCCTGACACTCTCCCGTACTTTCGCCTGGCGGAGAGAGGGAGGACTCGCGGGTGACCACCACCGCGACTGCTGCAGGCACCGGCGACGTCGGCGGCTGCTCCCTCCTCGGTTAGTCCCCGCCTCGATCCTACTATGCCCCCGCTTCCTCCTCCCTCCTCCCTCCCTAGGGTTTTGCCGCACGGCGGCGAGAGCTGGCTAACATTTCACCCGGGGCGTGCGCAGGTGGTTACGCCCTCCTCCTTCCTCCGCCCCTCCGGTGAACGCTCACGAGGTAGACGACGCACTCCTCCTTCGCCGAGTCGTACGCTACTCCTCTGCCCGCCCGCGTCCGTAAGTCTCCTTTCCCTCTCGCCTCCTCCCTTGAGGGCCACGCGGGTACGCCGAGTCGCCCAACCAGAGCAGCCATCCCCACCCCACATTTCCTGCACCGTTCGTCACTGGCCGACGCTCCAGTTTGGAGCGGTTTCTCTCGAATTTTGGGTGAATTTTGTGCGTGGATGTGTTATTTGTATGATCAGGAAATTGTTCTAGCTAGTTCATCCATCGGTGGGTAGATTGTCAAGTACTAGTAGGATCCTTCGTTGGTGTCTGACAGATTAGCGTTCGCGTTTAATGCCTTTTGGATCGAATTTTTTTAAGTGGGGTGATATTTGGAAATTCCACTACGTGAATTTCTCATGTTAGTTTGGACTGCAGCAAAGCGTGCGCATGCATCACAGCATCAGTCGACCCCTCTATCGTTTGTCTCCTGTAGTTACATTTCGGGCAATGTTTGTGATGGCTTAGTTCGACATTCTCCCAATTGTTTTGGTTAGATCACATTCTGTGGTGTACTGCATAATGAGTGATATAATTACTCACTACGTTGCCTTTAGTTCTCTGCTCCATTTATCTGCTTTATCTCTCTTCGAGAAATTACATGGTTTTATTTTGGAGCAAGTGACTCTGATAGTTGACACTAAATTTATCAGAAATTGCATAGAAATGTTTCAACATGCTTGAGGTCATATCTCAACTGCTAATGTGTTCTTCCATATCAACGCGCAGACTTTAGAGAGAAAGTGTGTGTGTGTGTGTACATCATTATACATATTTTGAATAGGAGAATCGAGAGCGGATGTGTTGGATATAATTCTTGCTCACTGTATTCCGGTGTATTTAACACATATTTATATTGATCATATGCTTTATACCATGAAATTTCTCAAACACTAATGTAACTTTACCTGTTTTATATTGTAATAGATGGAGGAAATACGGGATACGGCCCTCCTGTTGAGGACAGCAGCCCTGTTCGCTGGGGGAACTGCTTCGTTAGCCCTTGATGTCTCGAAGGCAGTCCTTCCAGTTAGCGCTGCTCAGATGGTACGCATGGCATACGAGCTTGGGAATGCCGCGGACAAGGATGGCCTCAGCAATGTGGAATTACTGAATGCCGTCAAAGAGCTATCAGGGGCAGATGACACTAGCAGAACCGAGAGTGTCCGTGGTCTGATCCACGCATGTGTCGCGTTCGCACATGATGCGGGTAACGGCGGGCATGACGGTCTCATGCACAGCGCAATTGACTTGGCGCTTGCTGGACGCTGCTTCTTGCGAGTTGCGGCATTGGGCGGCACAGAGGGGCCAGCAACCGTCCAGCCCAAACACACGCTCGAAGAGCAGCCAGCATGTTACAAGCAATAGCAAAACAACAATGAAATTAAACAAGATCGAACCAACGGGGACACGAGATTTTAACGTGGAAAACCCTTCCAAAGAGGAAGAGAAAAAACCACGGGTGCCAGCCAGCAATACTTCACTATTTCGGGGTAGGTTACAATCGCGCCGGGATTTACAATGTGTGGCTTATTCCGTGCGGCGGCTTACAAGAAGTATTTAAAGGCGGTCCTGACCTAACTAGGTCGGTAACTGTGTATCCAACTCCAACTCGGTATCGACTCGTACCGTACCGCGGGGGGCTGCCGCCCCCCGCACCCCCCGCCGTGCACTCCACGCGACAGGTGGGAACCAGGATGGGAAAGTTCGGGATTCGCTACGCTGCGGCCCTAAGCCTCCGGCGACGGGCCTCCGCGTAGCGAAGGCCGAACTTTCCTTTATCTTCATATGAATTTGGATCACCATAAAATAACACTCCACCTTGAGACAAAATTCCCTCTTGTAGCATAAATGAGAACCTTCACCTGAAACACACAAAGAAAAACACCTTCGGCGCCAAATAGCCTCTTGGGCTAAGCAGTGATACCAACTAAGCTCGAGCAAAGCTCAAACTTAGAAATAGGAACTGGCTTTGTCATCATATCAGCAGGATTATCATGAGTACTAATCTTGCATACCTTCAGCTTACCTTGTGCAACAACATCACGCACATAATGGTACTTGACATCAATGTGCTTTGTTCTCTCATGGAACATCTGATCCTTAGTAAGGTAAATTGCACTCTGACTGTCGCAAAATAGGTTAAAGCAAGTATCATCTCCACAAAGCTCAGCAAACAAACCTTTCAACCAAACTGCCTCTTTGCATGCTTCAGCAATAGCCATATACTCAGCCTCAGTAGTAGATTGTGCAACAACACCCTGCAAGGTAGCCTTCCAGCTAACGGCACATCCACTAATCGTAAACACATAACCTGTGAGGGATCTCCTCTTATCCAAGTCGGCAGCATAATCTGAATCCACATAGCCTGCGAGTCCCTCACCAGTCTTGCCAAACTTCAAGCAAGCTTTGGATGTGCCGCGAAGGTACCTGAAAATCCACTGAACAGCTTTCCAATGTTCTTTACCAGGTTTAGCCATGTATCGACTGACCAAACTCATAGCATATGATAAATCAGGCCGAGAACACACCATGGCATACATTAAGGAACCAACAACACTAGCATAAGGAACTCGTGACATATACTCAATATCTTTGTCAGTAGTAGGACATTGCAATGCTGACAACTTGAAGTGTGAAGCAATTGGAGTACTAACAGACTTTGCATCATGCATATTAAAACGATGAAGGACTTTCTTAATGTAATTCTCCTGACTAAGAAATAGCAATCTAGATTTTCTGTCTCTAGAAATTTCCATACCTAGAATTTTCTTAGCAGGACCAAGATCCTTCATCTCAAACTCACTACTCAACTGTTTCTTCAATGTAGTGATTTCTTTCATGCTCTTGGCAGCAATTAACATATCATCAACATATAGCAGCAAGTATATAGGTGATTCATCAACAAATTTAATGTACACACATCTATCATATTCAGACCTCTTAAAGCCATGTGACATCATAAAAGAATCAAACCTTTTATACCATTGTCGAGGAGACTGTTTCAAACCATAGAGAGACTTCTTTAGCTTGCACACGAAATCCTCTTTACCAGGCACTATGAACCCTTCAGGTTGGTCCATGTATATTTCCTCCTCAAGTTCTCCATGCAAAAACGCAGTCTTCACATCTAACTGCTCAAGCTCAAGATCATGCATAGCAACAATACTAAAGAAAGTACGAATAGAACTATGCTTGACAACAGGTGAGAACACATCATTATAATCCACTCCTGGAATCTGACTGAAACCTTTTGCTACTAACCTTGCCTTAAACCTTGGAGGCTCACTGGGAGATAAGCCCTCCTTTCTTTTGAATATCCACTTACAGCGGACAGCCTTCTTTTGTTTAGGCAAGCGCACAATATCCCATGTGCCATTCTTCTCAAGTGATTGCATCTCTTCGTGCATTGCACCAATCCACTTGTCACGATCAACCGAAGCAATAGCTTCATTATATGTAGCAGGTTCAGCATCATTCTCCACCTGTTCTGCACAACTTAGAGCAAAATAAACAACATCACATTCCTCAATTAAACGAGTACGAGGTCCTTTACTCCTCTTCTCTCTGCGCTCTACAATAGACAAATTTTCTTGCTGCACAATAGGAGGTGAGGGCGGCACAATATCCTCCTCATCAATTTCAGTTTCCTCCTCATCCAGGTGGTCTAGCTCCACCTGCAAACGAACTCGTGGTTCGTCCTCATCAGAAGAATCAGGCATAACATCAGTTGACAAACTGTCCTCATACATGACAGATTCATTAAACACAACACTCCTGCTAAAGAAAGTCTTTTTGGTTTCCGGGTTCCACAACTTATATCCTTTTACTCCAGAACCATAACCAAGAAATAAGCACTTAATAGCTCTAGGCTCTAATTTTCCATTATCAACATGAGCATAGGCAGTGCAACCAAAAACTTTCAGTTGTGAATAATCAGCCGACTCACCAGACCATACCTCAATAGGAGTTTTCTTGTCAAGAGGGATGGATGGTGACCTGTTGATCAAGTAGCAGGCAGTGTTGGCAGCCTCAGCCCAAAAACGCCTATTCATGCGGGCGTTGGACAACATGCAGCGAGCTTTGGAGATGATCGTCCTATTCATCCGCTCAGCTACACCATTCTGCTGAGGTGTGTATGGGATGGTGTGGTGCCTGACAATGCCTTCCTGCACACAATAATCATCAAAAGCATGCGAACAAAATTCGCCACCATTGTCAGTACGAAACACCTTCACCTTTCTCTCAGTTTGCTTTTCAATCATAACTTTCCACTCTTTAAAAGCAGCAAAAGTATCATCCTTAGTTTTCATAAAATAAGGCCAAACTCTTCTAGAGTAATCATCAATGATAGTAAGCATATAACGAGCACCACCATAAGAGGGCTTACGTGAAGGCCCCCATAAATCAGCATGTACATAATCCAATGTACCTTTAGTGGTATGAACGGAAGCATTGAACTTAACTCTCTTATGCTTACCAAACACGCAGTGTTCACAGAACGGCAACTTACTCATATTGCAGTTCTTCAGCAGTTCTCTCTTCACCAATTCTGCCATACCATGTTCACTCATGTGTCCAAGCCGATTATGTCATGTGTCCGGCGACGGGCCTCCGCGTAGCGAAGGCCGAACTTTCCTTTATCTTCATATGAATTTGGATCACCATAAAATAACACAGCAGGGGCTGGAAATGCAGCCTGGTGGTCCAAATGGACGAGAAAGATGAAAGTAGGTGATTTGGAGGAACATCTTCTGCAGGAATCTTCCACAGCTAGGGGCAATGCAGCTGATGCCTTTTCTTCTTCTTCAAACCAGAATAAGGTACAAAAAGAAATTGTATGTTGACTGAATGTTTCTAATTCTTTCTTTCTTGAGTTGGATATATGCTCGATGGAGATCCATGTGGTAAAGTTCCTTGATTTGATTTTGGCAGCTAGAACTTATTTGGTTGGATTTTCTGACACTAGTTCACTTACATGAAGTAGAATATTGGGTGTAGCTAGAAAATTACAAGAGTTAATTCATTCTCTGAGTGCACAAGTTATCTGTCATGAATTATTAATTTCACTCAACATTTGAACCGGATGTCGACGTATAAATGCATTCACGTGCGTTAAGGTGTCATCAAGTCTTTGTCCCTCTCGATTTAGCCGCGCTGATGCCTTGATGGCCTCAATGAAGTGTAAGCACACATTAAATTATGTTGTGAAGCATAGGTGCATGCAAATATGCAATACTCCATAATGGTGATTCCCATTTGTATTCTGTAGCTTTATTAGTGAATAGTATGAGCTCAATAGAGCTAACATTCTTTCAGAAAACATTCATTTATCTATCATTTATAGGTCAAATTATTAAGTGTCTATGCATGAAACCGCACAAGAAAATTTTGTGTTCTTTTGGCTGGAGATACAGCGGGCCTTACGCCAGCCTATGTGCTCAGTTGAGGAAATTTTAACTGTATGAAGTTGCAAGAACGTAGTGTCGCTCAGTTGACTAGAAACCTATGTGCTCGCTCAGCCCAATGGTCAAGGCCTGGCCTCCCCCGTTGCTCGGTTGTTCCTTCTAACTAAAAATGCCACAGTTGCTATTGCCCCGAAATTTACTTTCTTTTAATTCTATGAAATTGATAGTGCTGATACTTGCAATTCTTATTTCACATTTTCACCACTATTTTTCCCTGATCTTTTTATAGGTGCAGGGGAAGCTATGTGACAAGTGGCTAGGCATGCAAGTATCAGCGCTTTCAATGTCACTATGTTTGCTCCCCTACATGGGTCGAGATGGGCTTTTAAAACAAGAGGATACGTTCTCTTCTGATTATCTGTGGTGGGTCAATCTGCTGTTCAAGATGTTTTTTTTTATTTTTTAGAAATGGAGGTTCTGCCCCCAGCCTCTGCATCAAAATGATGCACACAGCCGGTACTTTATTGATGATAAAAACGGACCACGAAACCATACAAGGAAATACATGGATCAACCAAAAGCCACCTATCTGACGAGTATCGTCACACCTAGAAAACTCTTGATGAAGGGGGTAGTCATAATCGAGGCCGATACCCCGAACTAACACACCAACGCGCATCATCTAATCCGGTTGCTTCCATCAAGTCGCCCGATAGCGAACTGGGAGCACAAATCCGGTTCAGCTGGCCCGCAGTATACACCGATATGCACACTCGGAACCGCTGCCGCCAACCTCGGAAGCCGTTGCCGCCGATATCCGCAAACCCATCTTCTGGAGAGAACAATGCAGCCCCTATGTCAGGTCTGCTATCAACGCCACCATGGCGCCAAACAGCTCCACCTTCCCGCGCATGTCCAACTTCCCGCATCCATCGCCAAGACCCCGTGGCACCACGCCGCCAAGACTCGCCGTTGTCGATGCAGTTGAAGAAACACCGCTCCACCTCCAGACCCTCCAACCAGATCGTACTCCAGAACGATGCCCCCAGAGGCTGAACGACACCGAAGCGCCGCTATCGTCCGATCCGGGAATCCCAGATCTGAGGTTTCCCTCGGAGCACCAGGTCGGGAGGCTGGCGATCGCGATGACGCCTTCATGAAGGTAACGACGCCCACGGGCATCGTCGCCATCGGCCCCAACTGGAGCTCAGCTTTCGCCTGACCACCAAACCTCTCCAGATCCGCCACGAAGGTACTCGGGGACGGTCGAAACCACCTCCATTCGCACCTTGCTGGGATCGAAACCGCGCCGCCACACGACCGGGGGTTGCAGCCCAGCGGCCTAGACCACAACTCCAAGTCGCCGATCTGCCCAAGAGGAAGCCTCCGAGCCATCCCGCGCCGCCGATCTGGTGGAGGAATCTTCACACCGGATCCCGATCGGATCCGTCCGGAACCGCTGCGGCCGGCCCGTCCCAGCCCGACCACCATCTCCTGCCGGCGACCCCTCGACGCCCACCGCACGCAGCCGCCGCCGGAGACCAGCGGATGCCGTCGCAGCCAGAGCCGCGGCCGCTCCGACGAACACCGAGTCGACCCGCGCCAGCCCCGATCTTCGCGAGGGAGAGATCCCCCCGCCACCACCGTAGCACCACGGGCCTAGCCCCGCGGCAGCCACCGGCGGCGACGGGAGGGAAGGGAGAGGGAGGCGGAGCGGTGGTTGGCGGCGGCGGCGAGATCCGCCCGTGTCGCCCACGCGGGGGACGACGCGGGGGACGTGGCTCGATGCAATGGCCAAACTTTGGGGGGAGAATTTCACTTCCCCGGCCTCTGCACCAACTAGGGATGCACACAGCCATATATGCATGAGTATCAGGATTTTTATCTTGATTATAAATCAAGCCTGATCCTCAGGAAAATTGCATGACTACCAGGAAGGCCTGGTCCTCAAGTATAAATAGGAACCTAAATTCGCGCCCCTAAGGACTTGAACCTGGGTGCTGGGTTTGTACATCCACTCCCCCAACCAGTTGAGCTATGCTCACTTCCCCTGTTCAAGATGTGGTGGGGTTTAGTTGCTCTTGGTGTTCCTTGCAGCTTGTACGGCCGCTGGTGGATCGAGCGGCAATATGCTCGCCTGTCCGGCCACTTAGGGATGCTCGGTATGTCATCTTGCCCAATCGTATATCTTGTGGTACTAGAAAATAATTGCACTGCCTTGAAATGTAAGGTGTGTCTATCTTCTCATAGTTTTCAGTGCATGATGTTGAGTATAATTCATATTTGTGGTTTGCAACAACAACAAAGACTTTTGTTCTAAACAAATTGGGATGGGTAGCCTAGAGATGGAAACCAACAAAAACCTGTGGCAACCAAATAGTGAATAGAGGGGGAAAATGTACAAGAATAAATTAAGTTTCTGGCACACGTGGATTGTTGATTTCCGTGCAGCCATATGAAGTGCCAAATATATAGTTATATTCCAGTCCATCAAGTACATTTTACCGTCTCCTCCCACCTCAACTTTCGTCGCCCTGCCTATCTTACTATTTTCTCTAGATTATAGATCTCACTATTGACGTACCAGTGGTCAAATTTATAAGGCGTTGATTGGGTGAATAATTATGTATATCTTATATTTCCGTCGGATCGAATATTACTGGATGCCGGAAAATAGTTTGACAATTGTACTTGTATGTAGGTCTGACGGTGCTTGTTGGTATGTTTTCTCACTGGATGTTAGCGACTCAGGCTACAGCAGTGTTGAAAACATACCTGCTTATTACAACTGGGTTGTTCATCTTTTCCTTTATCAGGGTATCATCCTAGTCCTCTTCCATATTAATTTGGCACATATTGGCAGTCCCCATATTGTACAAAATCTAACAATTTAGCACACATTTCTGACACAGTGCGTAAAGGGTGATCAGTGATACTTCTGCTGTAAAGAGCAGCAACGAAATTCTGGGAGATTGGGAGCAAGCTGTAGGTTCTTAGGATTCACATTGACAGTGAATGTCTTGTTGCCTGAGTGGGCCGTCAAAAGTGAATTGTGATACATGCGGGCCATCAAACAGCATCCTGTTCTCAAGCTGGATTCCTAAATAGTACTATGGATTTGGTGCATGTCGCCAGCCGTTTTTTTTTTTTTACTTCAGCTAACTAGTCTTACCTGGATGGTCAACAATACGTGATTTGGTGCTTTACAGTGTTAATAAAGCACTAACCACCTTCTGTAAATTCATATCCTCAGCTGCGCATGGTTTAAGTGTGCAACTGTGCCATTCAGATCCTACTTGCTGGATTAATACAATCACGTGAGGCATGTTGGCAATGGCCTGTATCGTTTATGTCATATATCTTGATGAATTAGGAATACTACCGAGAAGCTCATGCTCAAGACACTTGCATTTTGCACATCACTTGATGTGAAATATGAAGTGGCCTGAACCATAGTTTTAGTTTAGATCAAGCCCTTCATATTGCACATCATCTATGGTTTTAGTTTAGATGATGTGCTCAAGATCACTTTTTTGCACATCACTCCATTTTAGTTTAGATCAAGCCCTGAGGGAAGAAAAATGAAAATAAGTGTGCATAAAAGTCACAGGGGCTGCTAATTTAGTTTGCATCACAGTTATCACACAAGGCGTTGAAGGACATATCTGTGTGCTGTCACCCCTGCAAGTTCCTCTTACAAAAATGACAAGTTGACATTTGTTGTACGATCTACTTCTGAGAGGGACTGAAATGAGTTATTTGAGAGGGAAATATGGTTCTGAAAATGCTCCAGTTTTTCTCTCCCTTCATGGATCTCGCCCCCTGTTTCACATAAAACGCCCCAATTTCTCTGTACTTGTATTTGTATGTGTATTGTTTTGAACTTTGTGCCATTGTCTGATTCAAGATGCAGATGACGAATCAAGCCAGATGGTACAGATATTATGCTGGGATACACAACTGGGGGATCTTTGTGACAATATATACCATCAGTAATTAACTAACTGACAGTAGAAGTTTACCCAGCTTCTCCTACCTTGATTGTATTGAATGTAGGTGATACTGTTTTCATATGCATTTTTTTTTGTTTGTTCAGGATATATAGTCCAAAAATACTTTGACGGGTGGTGCTGCAGTACCATCTTTTGATATAAGTACACGAACATTGATGCTCAGCTTAGGAGGTGAAGTCGTCTAGACAAATGGAGTAAGTAACAGTTAAGAACATATCATTTCAAATAATTGGACTAGTGTATACTCAATTCGTCGTTCCTTGAAACTATATAGAACGACTGTTACATGTGTGCTTCCTCTTGAGTTTCTGTGTCTCCTTGTGTTATCATGAAACCGTATCCCACCGGCGCGAGCGAAATAATGAGAAGCACTATCATCTTATAGGGATCTTGCATATCAGGATCCAGGTTGAAATGCCGCAACACGAGAATATAAACTATGAGGCCAATGCTCAACGCGGCCGTAGAACACTGCAAATCGAATCAGGCATGTGAGCTTGTAATTAAGCACGACATGTATATATGATTATATATGCATATCATGGGCAAAAGAAAGGGTAACTCGAACAGAGTTGATTAGTGCGTACCCTACAGAAGACTTTGAAGTATTTCCAGGCGGCGGTGTCGTTGAGCGGTGGCTCTGGTCGGACGTCGACGCCCTCTTCCATCCCGCGGATGCGGCGGAGCAGGGTCTGCTTTTCTAGCGCGTCCGCGGATCGAGGCTGCTGGCTGCTGTCAGAGGAGGGCATGTAGAAGCAGAAGCGGCCACCGTAGACGAAGCTCCCCATTGGCGAACCACGCCGGCCGGTCGGCGAGAGCAGATCGATCGGTCCGATTCCACTCTTAGCCTAAAGCGCCGCCACGGAAATCGCTGGACTAGGCTAGTTTCATCTGGCTTTCTGTTCCTATCTTTTTTTTTTTTTGACACTAGCTTTCTGTTCCTATCTGGAGGCGCGACGGGACGGCTCCGATGCATCGCCTCGTGCGAGTCGGAGCCCTGACTCCCCGCGTTTGGCGTGGTGGCTCCTCAGGATTGCACCTACATAGGCCGGCCCAAATAGCATCCAACGCAGTCTTCTATGCATTCCTTTTTATTTTTCTTCCGTTTTAATTATATTTTCTCTGTTCAATTTTTATCAAGTCATGAAAATGTTTTCAATTTTTCTAAAATGTTCATAAAATGAAAAATGTCTACATTAAAAAAAGAAAATCGAAATGATGAACAAATTTTGAAAATGAACAAAATTTTGAATAAATCGGGACAAATTATGAAAATGAAAATTTTTGAATCTGAACATTTTTTTTTGAAGATGAACTAGTTTTTTAAGTGGAGCACAATTTTTGAAAATGAACAAATTTTTAATCTGAACATATTTTGAATCGGAACAACTTTTGGAAATAAACAACTTTTTAGAATGGCGAACAATTTTGAAAATGAACAAATTTTGAATCAGAGCAAAATTTGAAAATGAACAAAGTTGAATCGGTGGGAATTTTTTTAAAATGAACATTTTTATTAAATATTGAATAATATTTTGTGAACAAAATTTGGAAATGGTGAACCATATTTGAAAATGAACAAATTTTTAAAATGGTAATCACAATTTATTAAAAATAAAACAAGTTTCGGATTCAGACAAATTTTGAGACTTCGAAAAAATAAAAGTGAGAAAAAGGAAAAGAAATCAATGAAAACAAGAAACATGAAAAAAACATAGAAAAAAGAACACAAAAAATGAAAAAAAATATAATCAAAAGGAAATGGGCTGGCCCATGTAGTCGATCACTGTGAGCGAGTCGATACCGGGACTCGCTATAAACGAGATATAGTGGATGCAGGCGTGACGATCTCGAAAACTTTACGGGCGGCAGTCTATGTTGGACACTAAACCCGAGCCTTTGTTCCCAACCTCCCGTTCGGGCTCGTGTTTGCGCCTAGGCTGGTTTCATCAACCATGGCACTGGCACACCAAGATATAGGTTGTAAATTCCAGAGTGCGAAATGAGTGGATACTTCTCCAAAAAAAGGGATGCACTTTTGGTATGTTTGTTTGGACTACTGCTGTTGAGAAGT
Organism: Alopecurus myosuroides; assembly: GCA_028641055.1. NCBI lineage: Eukaryota > Viridiplantae > Streptophyta > Magnoliopsida > Poales > Poaceae > Alopecurus > Alopecurus myosuroides. The sequence continues at coordinate 128,434,575 of CM054061.1, read as the reverse complement.
TGATGTAACTAATGAGTTGTTAGAAAGTAGTTGTAGTAAGCAGTTGCTAGAATTAGATATTTGATGTTTGACAAGAGTGCTGATGAAGGGTGTTGGTGCTGGTTTGAAATATGAAATGTCTAGAATACCCCTAAATGTTGAAAATGTTGTATAAATGTTGATTCGAAACGAATTACTCCCTCCATTCCGGTTTATTGGAGTTATTCCCAAAACCAGTTTTTTCCAATCCGTCAGATGCGGTTTTGGCATTAAATGAGGAATTAGAAGAAGTGGAAGCAACTAAAAGATAAAACGGTTTGTACGTTGCTACCCTTTGCATGGTATGTGAATACGATCAGTTTTTTTTGTTGCTTGTAGACGCATGTGGAAACGATCAGGTTTTGCTGCCTTCTCTTCTCCTTGTCTCCTCTTATATCACCGAACGGCACAATCTCCATAAACTTGCAACAAAACAATTGAGGGAGGAGAGGACACATGGGCTTGGCCGGAGTGGGGTTCGTCTGGCGGAAGGAAGCGTCCCAAGTGAATACCGGATCTAGACGCGATGGTAGGCGATGGTGAACAAGCTGCAGCCAAGGTGATCCATGGTGATCTTGTTCGTGATGAAGATGAGCATGTTGCCGACCACGGGATCCCTGGTGTTCTTGTTACCGTCGACGGTGAGCAGGCTCCAGCCTTGGTATCGATGGTGTTCTTCTTCTCCGAAGGTGAGAAGGCTGTTGCGGACCATGTTGATCAAGAAAGCAAGGTAGAAGAAGAGAATAAGAAAAATGTCGAGGAAGAGAAGGAGGACAGCAAGACGAATGCCCTGGCCAAACCTTGTCTACCCTTCGTGGATCACAGCGTGTGCGATGGTTGCGTCTACCCTTCAATATGTAACAGATGCCACGTGATCGGAGCCGTTAGCATGTTCAGGTGCTCTAGTTGCAGTTTTTTTTACACTCACCTTCAAACTTTATTAATCAGGTAAAATAGATTCTGGCTGAACAAGCTCAGTCAGAAAGCTAGGACTTACATCAAAGTTTAACACCACAACGTTCAAACTAAGAGCTTCTTTTGCACACACATGGGTAGCATGATTGGACTCTCGATTAACATGAAGAAGCTTGAAACCCTGGAAACTATGGATTATCTCTCTCATTTCCTCTATCAAGTGACAAACACTTGATCTATCTGGAACCTCTCTATTCCACATGTTAAAGATCAATTGACAATTTGTCTCCACTACAACTCTAGTATAGTCTATAGTTTGTGCCATTGCCACCGCATCCCTGCATGCCAGCAGTTCAATAGTAAAAGGGTTCTGAATATGACCATATTTGCAGCAGCAACCTAATAGCATCCGGCCACTCTGATCTCTTTCTACCATTCCTGCTCCTGCCACTTTCTGTTGAAAATCAATCGCACCGTCTATGTTAATTTTTACCCACCCCAACTCCGGAGGTAACCACTTCTGCTTGTGGTATTGTTTGGGCACTTCGCAGGCTGGAATTTCCACAGCTCGAATGAGTTCGTCAACCAATTCCACCGCCTTTCTTGGTTGATATGCAACTTCACCGTGAGTGTATTTGTTCCTGCTGGTCCAAATCGACCACACAACTGAAATTGCAATTGCAGCTTCCCTCCTGTTAATGAATGACGGATCAAGGAGGTCCATCGTCCAGGTTACAGGGTGTAACCGTGGCAGTTTTAAGTTGAAATACTCCACTGATGCCTTCCAGAACGACTGCATGCTCACATTGCACCATAGAATGATACATCAACTCCTCTTCATGTCCACACATTGGACAATTACTAGTTTCTCTCATATGTCTTCTTTTTAGTTCTGCGTGTGTTGGTAGAAAATTCTTCAACACTCACCATCAAAACACCCGTGCAAAAAATTGGGTTGCATGTTTGCAATATATGCGGGAGAGATGTTGTCACCACAATGTACTGGTGCAAGGATTGTTCCACCACATGGGGACTGGTTTGTTCTACGTGTCATTGTCGTCCTACAGATTTTGTTGACGATGATGCCACATTTGTGCCCGACTTCATGTTAGATTAGTAAGTTGGATAAGTTATGGCAGGAATAAAATGTAAGCGAATGAATGAGATATTCTATATGTATGCGACAAGATTATGCAATGTTAAGTTATTTTGAGTTGTCAAATTAATGAAAAGTTAAATTATTTTGAGTTGTCAAATTTATGCAAAGTTATGATGTGTATATAAATTTAACTTGCTCAGAAAAATAAATCCACAAATTAAGGCACCAAAGTCCATTATATTACAATCATTTAAATAGCCTACAAAATATGAGTTGAACATGGAGTGTTCATGAATTCCACCCCTGCCTCAACAAATCCTTTGTCTATCTTCAACGGAGCAGGGAGCAGCCATTGTCTCTCTAAAACCTTTTTCTTCAAGTGTGGAAGAGAATGATGAACATGTCCCTTGTGCTTAATGATCTCCCTCGTACAAGCTTGATGGCTCAAAAATACTCTGTTCGGTTTTTGGTGAGGATACTCTTCCAAATATTTTTTTTAACCTTTTCAACAATCTTGGGAAGGGTTTTAGGCATCTTTTGAAGCATGGCTTGGATGGAAGCAAACCACCCTAAGTCAAGAATGTTAAAATCAGGTGAATTATGTGGTTGAAAAACCATCCTAATGTCCCAATTTCACTTACGGGCCTCTTTAACAACAATAGGGTCGTCAACACCAATGTGAGTCTTGGCATTGTCTTGTTAAATATATATGGGGTTCCATCAATCACTCAATGGACACTTCTCCTTTATAGCGGGAATGACATAATTCACCAAGTACTCTCGACTTTTTTCCTTGTAAACTCGCGTGCATGGCCTGAGATCCCAATCTCCCTTATCCCTACAATTCAAACAAAATTTAGATAAGTAGTTTGAACAAAAAATTGCATAAAAATATAGTTGCATGGCTTAAGTGCCTATTTTTGCTATTCTTTTTGTGCTTGAACCCACTCTACAAATGGGCACACACCTAACTTGCCATCAAAAGTACAATTTCCATGTTTATCATAACGTGGTCTTGCCATGGCCAAAAGGAAAATAATTTTTTGAATATGACCCTTGTTCTTGCATTCTCTTTTTGGTGCCTCTTCGTTGTTTCTCAAATAGAAGTTAACATTTTTTGTTGTACGGTAGAACCACTTTTCATCCGAGTGCACTACATTGAATAACCCCTTCATTATGGGATCATGAGCCAATCTAGAAGGTTCAATATTTCCAACGGAATACCGAACACATTGCTTCTCGTTTTCAATTGTCAATGATGGTTTCAGTTCACTAGTGCATCTCCTAAATTCCTTCTCCTTCCACCTTAACATGAAAATATTTTCACGCCATTAACCTTCGACGGAAACATGTAAATATTTTTATACAAAAGGAAACATTTATGTTATACCTTCGAAATAACGTGTTTTTTTATGTCCATGGCATATGTTAACTGTTCTAGAGTTGTGCGCTCGGATGTAGGTATAGCTTCCATCATGGCCGGATCAAATAAATTCTTCTTCCTTCCCGAGTTCATTTTGCGTTTACATTTGACAACATTGATCGTTCCTCCGACCTTGTCTTGCCTCCAAATTTGCTGAACGCCTGAACCACAGCCCTTGGACACTCAGCTTCCCTTGAAACAATAGCTAAAATACCTTTCTTCCATCGAAGACCTGATTCATTGTGTTCCAATAGCAGTGCGTATATGTGCCGCTTTGTGTCTGTTCTATAGTACGTACGCATCGCCTTGTTAGCTAAATCATATGGTCATAGGAAAAAAAATCAATTTAAATGCACACGAGACACAAAATAAAAGGTTTACACGCTATAAGAGAGCATCCTCTGCCGCGACAGAGAAACTCCAAATTCTCTACCGTGTGCAAACAACTAAATTTAACAAAAAATACGAGACCTTCTACTCAAGTTTTCGACGTGCTCTACATGACCTAGATGATCTACAAAAGAACCAATTCGATGTGATCTAAAGAAGAAAATAACATAAGCTTGTACATGATTTTGGAACAAAAACTTTTCAGATTGAAAACGATCTCTTCGGGTGGGAGGTTTTGAACCAATTTTCAGAAATTTTGGAGCAGCGATGGGAGGGAGAAGAGCGGGGAAGAAGAAGGTTTGGGCGCGAGGGAGAGAAGTAGTTACTGCATGCGCTGCAATTTCACTACGCATGCGTTGCATGCAATTAACTCCACCGTGGGCCTGCCGTGATCGTTGGAATTCCTGCTATTAACACAGCTTTGGTTTCCCTAAAATAAGCCACAATTAAGAAAAATACTCTCTTTCCATCGCTTATCATGTAATGGTTTAGAAGAGTCACGGTCCTTTGGGCTTTTTCCCTTCTCGACTAGACGGAGGAGATATTCATTCCATTCAGGCAGGTGAGGAAGGGCGTCGCCGTCGCCGGCTTGACCCTGTCTTCTCTCTTGTTCGGGTCGGCGGCTAAGTTTCTCATTCAGTGGTGAGGTGTTCATAGAAAGCAAGGTCTCGCCCAACGAGTGGTGGATTTGGTTTCGATGGGGTCTCGCTTGGACGCTGAGAAGATCCATAGATCTGGATAGACTCTTTCTCGCTCAGTAAAGAACAGTACGCGTGCTATGGCTTGCACAATGACTCGTTGCGCACCTTGGTCGCAGAGAATAGCCAGATACATCTAATAAATCGGAATGGAGGGAGTAGTTAGCTCTGACCCTTTTTTTTAACATACTTGCCATACTTAAGATATGAATTATTTCAATTTTACCTTTTTTTCTAAAATAATTATAAGAACGTTAGTTACCAAAATAAACAATTTATGAGTTATTTGTCAGTCTTTTTTTGCTTTTGTCTCATGGCTTGTGGTTTGTAAGTCCAAATTTTTGCGACAACAATACTTCTCCATATGATGAAACATAAAACATCACATCTGTGATTTAGCTTGTAAGCCGAATCTGGCTTTTAGATTTTGAATTCGGACTTGTAAGTGGAGATTTGGCTTGTAAGCGGGACAACGGAGCTGCCCGACACCGTGTGATAGCGGAGATTCTGATAGAAGCCGCGACACTGCCGGCATAGTTTGGAGCGGCAGCTGACACGAACACCATGAACTTGTTATGAGGAGAGCATAAACACGTACAAAAATAATGGACACATTTTCATCCTCATACATTTCCAACACAACAAAGTCAGTTAAGATCAAACAATTAGCAACCTAGACAAGGATATCCTCATAAATGCCAATAGAAATAGCAGTTGATTTATCAGCCATTTGCAAAGAGATATCAGTGGAAATCAATTTATCCAAATAGAGTCTCTTATAAAGAGAGAGAGGCATAGCACTAACTCCAGCACCAAGATCACATAAAGCAATTCTCACATAATTATTTTTGATAGAACAAGGAATGGTAGGAATACCTGCGTATCCAAGCTTGTTAGGAATTTTACCATTGAAGGAATAATTAGCAAGCATGGTGGAAAATTCCCTCTTATTGGTAACAATATCTTTCATATACTTGGAATAAGGAGGCAACGTTATAGCATCAGTCAAAGGAATTTGAAATAAGAGAGGTCTCATCCACTCACAAAATTTATTATAATTTTCTTCTTCTTTACCTTTGAGATACTTACTAGGAAAAGGCATAGGTTTTTGCACCCAAGTCTCTCTTTATTTACCATGCTTCCTAGCGTAGAACCTTCTTTATCAAAAAATTGTTCTTAGGAGGGTTCTGAGGTTCTACTTCACTTTATTTCTTGTCTTAAGCATCATTTTTATCATTGTCATGTTCATTACCACTCCCAGTCTCAACATAAAAAATAGAATAGTATTAGGATCTTTATCAGGTTCTTTATTAGCATCATTACTAATATCATTAGCCTCTCTAATTCTTTTATGTTTCTTTTTCTTTTTGTCTTTAGGAGAGCTAACAACATTTTCATCTAGCATTTGAGAGTCTTGTTCAAGCCTTTTTTGGTGTCCCTCACGATAAAGAGGATTCTGAACGAAAGCACCACCTCTAGCTTTAACACTACAAGCTTGTTCTTTAATTTGACCAGACATTTAAGCAAATAAATCTTTTCGCACTTTAGTAATTGCTCTAATTGAGTTTGGATCATTTAAAAGTGTTTAACATGATCTTTAATATCATTAACAGTTCTTCCTCAAGTTGCATGGTTTTTTTTTGATACAAAGAGAATTCTCATTCAATTGATTTTGCATTTGAGCATTAAAATGAGTTTGCTTAACAATGAAATCATCAAATTCATCTAAGCAATGTTCAGGAGGTCTATCATAAAGAATATCACTATCATTAAATTTGTAAAGAGAATGTATCTCTACCATAGCAGGGTGAGTGGTAGGCTCACATAGAGTTTCAATTAGAGGCAAATTCTTCACATCTTTAGATTTTAATACTCTTCTCTTTAATAGATTTCTTAGCTTCTTGCATGTCTTCAGAATTAAGGAAAAAATTCCTCTTTTCTTGGGAGTAGGCAATGGAGTAGGTTCAGGAATATCCCAATCATCATGGTTCTTAGCTATAGTACCCAATCGTCAACTTCTTCCACAATTCGTTCCCTAAAAAAAACCCAACACAACTATCCAGGTATGTCCTAGATTCAGTGGTTAGTCCATTATAAAATATATCAGTAAGTTCATTCTTAGGTATTCTATGATCATGTCTACCCTTGAGAGTAGCACAGAACCTCCCCTAAGCTTTAGGAAGTTTCTCATCTTCCAATTGCTTGAAGTTAAAAATCTTTTGTAAAGCAGCATGTTTCATATGAGCATTGAGGAGTCTTAATGACCCATAAGGCAAATTATCATACCAAAATTTAGCATCCCCTTTTAATGAAAAAGGGAACAACTTAATAGCATAATACCCTCTTATCAAATCTTCATTAGAAAACAACAAGCCAATCTGAAACAATTTAGTCAAGTGGGCTACGACATCATTATTTTCTATACCATCAAAGGGTTCAGCTTCAACCATAGGAATAAGTGAAAGATCAACAGAGAAGCCAAACTTCTCATCTCTAATGTCTACAGGAGATTTAGCAAAGGGACCAGGAGAAAACTTGTTTTTCATGGAATTTCTCAAGCATCTTCTTAAAAGTCTCAGGACCAGGAGCAGTTTCATAACTCATATATTATTTAAAGAAGTCATCATCAAGTATATAAGTTTTCTCTAAACAATCACTTCAATCATTACCAGGTCATTCATGTGATTGTTCAGGAGTAGATAACAGTTTATCAAAAATTTCAGCATGTTCAATTTCTTTAGCTCTAGCAATTTGTGTGTCTAAAAAAGAATCTAGAGAAACAGATTTATCAAGAACAGTAGAAGCATCATAAAATTCATCATACATAGTCTCAGACTTAGTAGTAATAGCACGCAAAGCATGCGAAGGAGTAACAAGCTTACTCAATACAGAAGGTGAATCAAGTGCAACAACGATGTTCAAAGTTGTACCTTTCCTTGTAGTGGAAGGTAATATACGAACCTTTGGATCAGTAGTCTTTCCCATGATAGATAATAATTTGCAGCGAACAAAATAATTCTCAACTGAGATTAAAAATAAATTTATCCTCCCCGGCAATGGCGCTAGAGAATAGCCTTGATGATCCACAAGTGTAGGGGGTCGCAACAGTCTTCGAGGGTAAATATATCCCAATTTATTGATTCGACACAAGGGGAGCCAAATAATACTTATAAGCCTTAACAATTGAGTTGTCAATTCAATTGCACCTGAAAAGTATCTTGCTTCACACAATTTATTAGTAGTAACAATGATATAAAAGCAATAGTAGTTTAATAGTAACATAAGCAGGAAAACAATAGTAGCAATAGTAACAGCGGATGTAAATGGAATAAGTAGCAGTGTTTAAAACACCGTAGGCATAGGGATGGACGCAAGGGTGTTGCATGAATGAGATCAACCATGTAATAGGGGTAACAAAGGGCATCACAAATATATAAGAAAGTATCCAAGTCACAAACTATCATAGGAATGTTTTCCGAGAATTGTCGTACGTGCTTCCAACAAGAATTTGCACGACATGTTTTGTCATACCATCTCGTTGCTGCGGGGCCAAAAAAGAACTAATGGTAATTAAGGTACTTGTTCTACCAAGCACTGGAGCAAAACATTAACATACGGTGGAAACATGTAATACTCGAACTAAAGTCCATCCCCTCCGATATCCCAACCATGTCACCTTGGGGTTTCGGGTTACAAACAATAATAAGTGTATAAAACCAGTATATATGATCCAAACAACAATTACATTCATGAAAACAGAACATGTTCAGATCTGAAATCATAGCACTCGGGCTCTATTGACAAGCATTAAGCACTCCAAGTTGCAACGCTGATAATAAACAATAATAATGGATACTAGGCATCAAGCCCTAACAATACTGTGAGCTATTACATGATGAATCTCATCCAATCCTTACCATCACCTCTGCCTACAGCAGGGAATTACTCACACATCGAAGGGGGAATCATGGAGGCTTGATGGAGAGGTGATGTCGATGACGATGGCGACGACCCCCCTCGAATCCCCGTCCCGATAGGGTGCCAGAACAGGAACATTTGTCTCCCGAACTAGGGTTTCGGGTCTCGGCGGCGCTGCACATCATTTTCTCGAAAATACTTCAGGGCCCCGGAGTTTTTGGGGGCGAAGGAGTAATATGGCCAAAGGGGACCCTGGGGTGGCCCTAGGCACCCAGGTGCCTCCTGGGCGCGGCCATAGGAGGGACACGGACACCACCCACCTGGGGGCCCAGAGTCCCCTCTGGTTGCCCTTCTGGCTCCGAGAGTTTTCCGGGGAGAAATATTTTTTCGTATTTTTCTAGAAATTTCTGAGGAAGTTGAATTTCTACACAAAACTAAACACCAAAGATAATTGTGCTGAAAACAACATTAGTTCGTGTTAGTTTGATCCGAATCATGCAAATGTGAGGGAAAACAATAAGAAAAGTGGTTGGAAAAGTAGATACGTTTGCGACGTATCACCCGATGGAAGAAAGGCAAGCACGAAGGCGATGAAGGGAAAGTAGGTCGGGAATGATGAAATTCCAATATTTTTGTCCGCCATTATGTCAAGTCGTAAGGAATTGAACAAGGAGAGGAAGTCAAGAAAATTTAAAGAAATGGAGGAAAACAAGGAAGCCGAGCTACACAAGGCGGTGGCCATGGAGAGGAGGGCGGCGGGCGAGGAGCTCAAGGTGGCGATCGATAATAGAAATGTAGCCATGGATGAGAGGAAGCTTGCGATGGAGGAGCTTCATAGGGCGATGGAGGTCGAGCGTCAACTCATGTTCATGGAAACAACCAAGATGGATGAAAAAAGCATATGTTAAGTTGTGTTACGATGAATTCTTGAGGAAGAAACAAATGATAATCGGCTACATGAGTGACATGGGTAGTGGAATTTGAGGTGGATTGGGGAGCTTCGTGAGTGCCATGGGAGGTTCTATGGGAGGTGGTATATGTAGTGTCTTTGGATGTGCTATGGTAGGTAGCTTTGGAGGTCCTATAGGAGGTGGCTATGGAGGGGTCTAGGGATGTGGAATGGGAAGTGGCATGGATTCTATGGGAGGTGGTAATGGAGGTGTCTATGGATATGCCATGGGAGATGGTATGGGAGCTACCAACAACACCAACAATGCTACCTACACCAAGGAAGCAAATGTCACCATGAAAGAGGAGCAAGATGCAACCAATGTCTACAACGACAATGAGTAGTGATCATATGTTTGTTATAGTTGCTTGCATTGTTGTTTTTATCTTATAAAATATGGATACCTTCATTTTGAGCTACCGTATGCTTAGAACTATGCATATTATGCTATGATTATGTGTATTTGTGTTTGTGATGATTGTATTGTTATGCTTTCAATTTATTGTGTTCATTGACATGGCATTTCACCCATTTTTTAATTAAAAAAATGACATAATTGTGCCGTAGCCGTGCCCTATAATAGGGAAGCCGTTGGGCAAAGGTGCCCAATTTTAGGGTAGCTGGTAAAGCGGCAGCCATTTTTCTGCTCTAAAAATGGAAAAAGTCGAAAGTGCATTTCGGTTTCCCAGTGTTTTGTGTGTTAGTTAACAATACTAAGTACATTATTTATCGAGGTGTTTAGCGTGCAGGTGTTATACTTAACATCGGCATCGATCACCGAAAAGTCGGTGAAGATTGGCCTGAGAGTTTTGGGACAGAACCCAACCGGAATATTGGTAACCGGATTTTTCAGAGAGAGCCGGATATTCCGGGTGCTGATGAAGGTGCGCGAAAATGGCTAAGGACTGGAAGTTTTGCGCACCGGAGTCAACCGGATTATTCGGACCGGATTTTTCATATCGGACCGGATATTCCGGGTGTTGATGAAGGAGCGCAAAAATGGCTAAGGACTGGAAGTTTTGCGTACTGGAGTCAACCGGATTATTCGGACCGGATTTTTCATATCGGACCGGATATTCCGGGTGCTGCGAAAAATGGCTAAGGACTGGAAGTTTTGCGTACTGGAGTGGACCGTATTATTTGATCCGGATTTTTCATCTCGAGCCGGATATTCCGGGTACTGCGCAAAAATGGCTAAGGACTGGAAGTTTGGCCTACTGGAGTGAGCCGGATTATTTGAACCGGATTATTCCGGAGGAGCCGGATAATCCGGTTCAGATCTGCGGGACTGCGTGAAGGAAGCTGACCAGATATTCCGGTCCAAACTTGAACCGGATATTCCGGTCCCCTTTTTCCTGCACAACGACTAGTTGTGAGGAGGGGCTATAAATACCCCTCCTCTTCTTCCCCAAGATCTAGTTCTTCCCCTTAGCATTTATGAGCATTTAAGAACTCACCAAATCTCTCATCACTCCCAATCCCTCCACCCAATCTTGAAGATCTTTGGAGGATTGAAGGAGAAGGCCCCGATCTACATCTTCACCGAGCCGTTCTTCATTCCCCCCTCTCTAGTTTGAGGGATCTAGCCTAGGGTTTCCTCTTGTGGAGAACCTAGGCATCTTGATACTTGTTGGTGTTTCAAGAAGAGTTGGGAGCCCCCAATTTAGTTGTGGGTGTGTGACCCAAGTTGTTTGTAAAGGATTCGATCCCCACCTCAAAGGGGTTCTATAGTGGAAGGTGAACTAGGCCTTTGTGGCGGATTTCATCAGAGAATAGGGTGAGGCCTTAGTGGCGTTGAGTAGGCCTTTGTGGCGAGCTCACACCCCTCCAACAAGACGTACTCCCCTAAAAAGGAGGAACTCGGAAATACATCGTGTCTCCGTGTGCTCCCATCGGTTACCTTGTTCCTCCCTCTCTTTACTTACTCGTACTTGTTGCATTAATTGCTTGCCTCGTCATATAGGTAAATTCACCACTAGTTGCACTATCTAGAGAATTTACCTTCTTGTCAAGCCTAAACTTTAAGAAAAATTAAAATTGGTCGTAGCACCTATTCACCCCCCCTCTAGGTGCCCATACTTTGGTTTCAATTGGTATCAGAGCCTCGGCTCTTCTATCGGGCTTAACCGCCTAAGAGTTTAAGTATGGGAGATGAGTTGGTTGACGCTCCGTCCGATGGCAATGTGACCATGGATGATCTCAATGCTTTGAGAGAATCATTGACCTCATCCATAGACACTAAATTTGATGAGTTGTGTCAACTCATGACAACACTCCTTAAAGCCAAAGGACCGGAGGTGGTCGACTCATCCCTTCCGGAAGAACCGGAGGGTGCCAAGAAAGGGGTTGATGGTGAACCACTTAAAACTGCTTCCGCCGAACAATCCGCTAAGAAGGGTGCGGGTGAAAAGGAAGGATATCACGCCGTTGAAGGCCGATATTCTCCCGACCCCCCATCCCTTTTCCTCATATAATCCCTAAAGGAGATCCACCTAAAATTGATGCTTACTCTTTTCGTGAATGGCAATACTACATGGAGACTCACTTGAACTCTTCTTGTATAGATCTTTGGAGGATCACTCGTGACGGATACAAGCCATTTGATCCCAAGAATCTCACAAGAAGAGAGGCCGTAGATTGCCAACTCAACTACACCGCCTTGTCCATCCTTCAACAAGCCGTGGACCCCAACCACATGCCGCATCTTCAACACTTCTCCACCGCCAAAGAAACATGGGATGCTCTTGTCATCATGTTTGTTGGGAATGAGAGCATGCAAAGAAATCGATATGATTCCTTGACCAATGAGGCCGAAGGGTTCTTCATGCGTGATGGAGAAGATCGTGTTGACATGTATCGAAGACTCAAAACTCTTGCCACCGCCTTCTCGAGTGCGGGTGCAACATATATTGATGATGCTTGGATCAAGAGGAAGTACATGATTGCCGTGATGACTTTTGAGGGCACGGACTTGAAGAGCATTCAAGGAAGACATGATTTCTCCTCCATGACCTCAACTCAAGTGATGCAAGAATTGTGCTCCTACAAAGTGCAAACCAAGAATGCTCTTGACAATCGTGCTAGAGCCATTGGAATGCATCAAGGAGCATCCGTTGCTTTGAAGGCCAAGGTCTTGTCAAGAGAGGTTGAGAATGAAGACGATGGAGAAGAGGAATTTTCTCCCTTGAAGGAACAAGACTATGATCCCGTCCTAAAGGATCTCATCGCCCTCACCGTGCAAAAGTTTTGGAGCAATCCCCCCAAGGGCAAGAAATTTGTTGAGGAAAAGACAAGGTCTCGCTATGGAAACGATGGAGCTCAAAAAGTGAGGTCTTGTTTCAATTGCCAAGACAAGCATCACTTCATTGCGAAGTGCCCCTACGAGAATAGAGAACACCATAGTGGCAAGCTCATTCGCAAGGACAAGGCCAAGGTTGAATACAAGAAACCTCACTTCAAGAAGAAACCATTCAACAAGAAATCCCCCACCAAGTTTGTGCTCTTGACTCAAGAGGAGTATGATTCCGGGAGTGATGAAGAAGAAGAAACAACAAGTGAAGTGGCCGCTCTAGCTATTGCTTCCACTCCATCTTCGTCATCCCTCTTTGAATCCCCCAATGCTTCATGGCTAAGGCCACGGAGGTATCATCTTCTCCTAACTCTAAGACCCCTAGTGAACTAGAACATATTGCTAGTCTTAGAGAAGAAGAGGAAAGAGCCTCCTTGGACCGTTTTATGTCTAACATGCAAGGGGAGACCAAGAAGTACTTTGAGCATCTCATGAGGCAATTGGGAGAGGCCCAAGAGGCCCTTGAGAAGAAAGGTGAGATTGAGAGAAGGGATGCGGATGAAATTGCATCCCTCTCAATGACTCTTGAAGAAGAGCATGATGGTAGAGTTTCTCTAGAGGATGAACTTGAATCTATTGAATCAACTCATAATGAACTTGTGTCTAAAATAATTAAGGAACGTGATCTTGCCATTGCTAAATATAAAAAGTCTAAAAAGGATAAAGTCGAGTTTGGGGTTGGTCATGGTAAACTAACCGAGGAGTTTGATAAGCTAACCAATGCTCACAAAGCCTTGGAAAGCCAACACTCATCCCTCAAAGAGTTGCATGAACAACTTCAAACTCAACTTACTGAATCTAACCATCCTAGCACCTCTACTTCTTCTTGTGATCATGCAAATATTATTGAGGAAAATGCTAGGTTGAAGGATGAGCTCGCAAGGCTCAAGGGCAAAAGCACTCAAGTTGAGAAGGTTGTGTTAGCCACCCCACAAGTGGTTGCCCCTAGCCCTAATGCGGTCATTGCTAGACCACAATTAAGTGCTCCAAGGCAACAAGTGGGTAAGAAAGGGCTTGGCTATATAGCCAAGAAGAAGAATAAGAAGAAGAAGAACAAGAGGAAGAACCAAAAGGGTGCTTCGGGTAGCATTGTCATTAGGGATAACACTACTCGTAGCACACCCGCACAAGCAAACAATGTTGCCTCGAGTAGTAATGTCATGAGGGACACCACTACTCGTAGCACCTCCGCGGGAACTAACAATCCACACCATTTCTTATATGTTGATTATTATGGTGTTGTGCAAGCTAAATATGTTGGTCCTATTGAGGGTTTCATTGACTACACTATTTGGGTTCCCAAGACCCTTGTTGCTAACATGAAGGGACCCAACTCGGGTCCTAACTCTAGTCAATGATCTCTTGCAGGGCTATGCTTCCGGTGGTACTAAATGGATTCTCGATAGTGGATGCACTAATCATATGACCGGAAGCAAAGAACTAGTGACGGAGTTGCGACCAAATGACATCCAAGCAACCGTCACTTATGGGGACTCGTCCAAGTCTAAGGTATCCGGATTCGGCAAGGTTGTGGTGGCTCCCGATATAACTATCGTGAACGTCATGCTTGTCGAATCCCTTGGTTACAATTTACTTTCCGTCCGCTCTCTTGGAAAGATGGTTTTTTCCGTATTTTTCGATGGTGATATTGTGGTCCTTTTGAGGAGCAAGACTCTTGACGTCGCTCACGTGGGACATGTTGAAAATGAGTTGTTTGTGGTGGACTTTTCGAAGTCCACCAACTCTCAAGCAATGTGTCTTTTCGGGAAGGCGGACTTGGGATGGTTGTGGCATCGCCGCCTATCCCATGTCAACATGAGAACTTTGCAAAGTCTTCACAAAGGTGGCCTTATTGTTGGACTAAAAGAAAATGTTTCCTTTGCAAAGGATCGCGTTTGTAGGTCGTGCGTTGAAGGGAAGATGCATGACATCATGCACAAGGCCAAGACTATTATCTTATCAAAGAGGATCTTGGAGCTTCTCCATGTTGATCTCTTTGGTGCCGTGCCCGAGGCAAGTCTTGGCGTCAAGAAGTATTGCTTGGTGATTGTCGATGATTATTCAAGATACACTTGGGTTTATTTCTTCAAGTGCAAGAGTGAGACTCAACAAACCATCATCGATTTCTCCAATGAAGTGCAACGTCAACACAATGTGCAAATCATGGCTATTAGGAGTGATAATGGCTCGGAGTTCAAGAACTATACATTGAATGAATTTCTTAGTGAAGAAGGCATTCGTCATCAATACTCCGCCACTTACACTCCTCAACAAAATGGTGTTGCCGAAAGGAAGAATCGCACTCTCTTGGATATGGCAAGGACCATGTTGGCGGAGTACTCTTCTCCCCAATATTTATGGGCCGAGGCCATATCCACCGCATGCCACTCCTCCAACCGCCTCTACATCCGCAAAGGCTTGGGCAAGACCCCATATGAGATCCTCACCGGCAACAAGCCCAACGTCTCTTACTTCCGTGTATTCGGTTGTAAGTGCTTCTACTTGATCAAGGGTATTAGGTTGTCGAAATTTCAATCCAAAACTATTGAGGGTATGTTTGTTGGTTACGGTGCCGAATCCCACACTTATAGAGTCTATGACAAAGCCTCACAGATTGTCATAGAATCTTGTAGTGTGGTGTTCGAGGAAAATGACGGCTCCCAAGTGGCGCAGTTTCATGTTTCAAATGTAGATGTTGAAATGCCTCAAGAAGCCATAGGAAGGATGGGTGTGGGATTTTTCCGCCCCATCGAGGGACACCTTATGGCGACTCGAGAAGGACTATTCTCTACTCAAGTGGAGCCCTCCTCTACATTAGAAGATCAAGCCAAGGAGCCAACTATTACACCTAACCAAGAACATATTCAAGACCCTCCTCTCTTTGATCAAGTGACTCCGCAAGTTGTACCCACTCCTCTCACTAATGCGAGTCAAGATCAAGGCCAAGATCAACCATCCTCTTCATCCTCTCCTCAAGTTGAAGCTAGTGTTGAAGATATTGTTGTTGTTGATGATGATGATGATCAAGGCCAAGTTGGTCAAGATGGGGACCCAAATGATCAAGATGATCAAGTGATCCCTCCTCGCAATAATGAGGAGATCGAAGCCTGTCGCATCAAAAGGATAAGAAGAGCTTTGAAGCAAATTGATGCCCAAGACGACAAGGTCTTGGAGGATGTTCAAACTAGAAGATCTACAAGAAGGCAATTGGCTCATTTTTGTGAGCATCAAGCTCATATCTCTATGCTGGAACCTAAGAAAGTGTATGAAGCTCTTGAGGACTCCAATTGGGTTGAAGCTATGCATGATGAGCTCAATAACTTTGAGCGCAACAAAGTTTGGATATTGGTTGAGAAGCCCAAGGATTGTGTGGTGACCCGACATACCACTGCATGTTGTAGTACGCCAGTCGTTGATATATCACTCACAGAACACCGTTCCGCAAATATTACATCCCTCAGGGTGGTACAACAGAAACATTGCGGGCCAAATTGTCATACAACAAATATATTACAAAACAAAGTGTACTGACAAAAGGATGAGCTCACATCGAGGTCATCCATTATTGAAGTTAGAACGCCAACTGAAA
Source organism: Alopecurus myosuroides (assembly GCA_028641055.1). Classification (NCBI taxonomy): domain Eukaryota; kingdom Viridiplantae; phylum Streptophyta; class Magnoliopsida; order Poales; family Poaceae; genus Alopecurus; species Alopecurus myosuroides. The sequence continues at coordinate 128,418,227 of CM054061.1, read as the reverse complement.
AGTAAACAGATGCTAACACGGGAACTCAACAGCCAACAAGAGACCATGGCTGCTCGATTCAACCGTGATAAGTATTTGTTGAGACTAGGCTAAACCTAGTCAGACTCATCCCCATTGGGGTCTACTCCATACTGGATGAGATAGTCAAGTCCTTCCACTCCGTCGGAGAGGTCCGGTTCTTCGTAGAAGATATCTTCCTGGCCTCCAAGGATGTTGAAGGATGCTTCTTCTAAGATCTCATAGCCTAAGCAGGGGTCAAACGGGATTGAATGAGTAACGAGCGTTACTCAGCAAGTTCTTGTAAGTACAAAGTTAATGGATGCACTAACTACGGTCCCCGACTCTAAGGAGTCTAGGCAGATGCAAGTTTGTCAAAACTTTCTTCAAGAGATTTCTTTTAGTACTGAAAACTATGCCCGCCAGACCATCACAGGACTAGAACTTCATGGAGTTGCCTTTCCTGTAGCGTTCGCAGTTCCATCCCGGAACAAGGGGTAACATGCCACATCATTTTACACTCTACAGAGGTGCGTTACTTTACCCATGGGCGACCAAGACCATGTTGCACAACCAGGCGCGCGATCCTGTCCACTCCCACTCAAGTGTGGGGCCCGGTTGTTGGTCCAAGCCAAACCATGCTTCTCCGCACAACGCATGCCCACCCATTTCCACCAGCAGGTTGAACGCCTGATTCCACCCCTCACGATGGAGATCTACGCGCCCCTGGCAGACACTCATAGACCCCAGAGTCCGTGGGACGTAAGGGCTCCCACCCATGTGCATGTAGTCCCGCAGAACCTACAACGTACGCCTCTGGCAGCCCGTTGACATGCGAACGAGAAAAATATCACGACTGACTTACTTCCCCCATAGAAGACCCATGGTCAACATGATATCTACGACGCACCGAGTTCTGACGGCATTGGTTGTTAACTCCTAGGTAATACTTTCCCGTGCAGATGGAACCTTCCTTAGACCTACTCATCTTACCATGGTTCCATCCACCCACCAAACAGAACACTACCACTCTGGTAGTCATTCAATTAGTCAAGCTATTATAAAAATAGGATCATGCATTCTTTTGAGTGGGGATGGTATTACAATAGGGTTTTGAAAATAGTTATTATGAAATAGTTCAAAAGACATGAGCAAGTGATGAACTTGCCTGGATACGGACAGGTATTGAAGTCTGAAGCTTGAGGTGGATCCTGACTTCCTTGTTCTACAAAATAGCATCATTGTCCGGTAAAGACAATGTTTAAAGAAGCAAATGATGCTATTATGCATAACGATGGGATGTATGCAATTTTTTAAGGATCATTTGGTATAATAAATCTTTGATAAAACTTGTTTTGTTTGATCACACTACTCTTCATGATTAATGGTTACTGATGTTGTTATTATTATTTTATTATATTTTTATTAATTTAATTAATTGATTGGATATTTATTGTTTTCTCAGAGACATGAATTATGAAATGTTTTGAAATGACTAACTATAGAAATTTGAAAGGATATAATCTTAGTTGATTTACTTATTCTAAACAAGTTTTTATTATAAAATACTATTTCAAAATAATCAATTTTTAAGACTATAAATATTATGGTGTTATTATGCTTAATAGTTTATATACAAAAACTTGTACTGATTTGATAAGTATTTAAATTAAAATTAATTGAAATTTGTATAATTGTAGGTATTATTTTATAACTCTTTTATTTTAGGGTAATTACCCATCTGCCTCTAGGGCTGACAGGTGGTCCCTGGGGTTAGGGTTGGACCTAACCCACTGGTCTGGTCGGGCCGGACCAGACCAGGCGCACACACACGACCCGAGCCCCCCATCTTATCCTCCTCCTCCCTCTTCGCGAGGCGACGCAGAGGCGCTCCCATCGCCCCTCCCCTCCGGCGATTTATCCGCCCCTCTCCGTCCATCTCCTTCCCCGTGACCTAGCGCCACCGCTTCTCCTCCCTGCCCTCTACTACGCCTCCTTCTTCGATCTAACTTTCTCCCTGTGTGGCTCCCGTGGCAACCCCAAACCCTAACCCTAGGTTTCCGTACCCCGGGGGCTCCACCACCCCTCCGGTGACCTTGACTCCTCGATGTGATTCGTGGATGCTCCAGGAGGTTGAGGTGCTGCTGCTGCTTGGGTGACTAGGTTTCCGGAGACGCCGCCGCCGGGACGGCCTTCTGGGGCAACCGCGGCTCTCCGCCGTGCTCCCCTCACCATCTGGATGTGGTCACCACGATGGTGACCACCTGTAAGTGCCTCTCTCCTCTCTCTCTGCCCTCTCACCTCTCTCTCTCTCTCTCTCTCGGACTCCTACCTCCCCTTGCTCTGGAGCCTAGCCATCGAGCTAGCTCATACCGTGCTTCCCTGTGATGCTCTCAGTGATCTAGTGCTTGGTTGGGTTAGCTATGGAATTACCACATGATTTATTTGATATGGGAGATATGGAAATCATGTCATGTTCCGTGATGAACAAGGAATTTTTATGGTGCACTTAGGTTATCTCTGTTGCTAGGTACTGTGAGGTGTTGCTGGTTATTGGGCTTGTGCTGGTAGTGGAAATTCAGTTGGAATATACCCCTAATGCTATTCTTATAGGATGACACCCTTTGGGTTGCTCCCTGTGATAAATCCTTGCTAATTGGCTATCTGTTAAACTCCTAGTAGCAAATATATGCCATCCAATGTTCTATGGGTGTGCTAAGCTGTTTGATAGGTGTTACTCTGAATAATTATTCAGAGAATATGCCATCAATCCAAGTTTCCAATTTTACTGTTTTTATGTCCTAATTCAGTGGCTCTGTGGTATCAAATCCTTGGATCTGGTGCCCAGCACCCTGTATGTGGTTGTGGCATAATCCAGTGACTTTGGCTGGTAATTTGACTCAAGTCCCCTTTGCTAAAAACCTTTGTATCTAGTGGGTATGATATTTCTTTGTATCACATGATAAGAACAAAGCACTACACCTGATATATTTTCCTTCTTTGAGACTTATAATTTAAGAACAGATACTTGCACTAGTTCTCTTAGCCCCAAGCCAATGATGCATAGTCTGAGGCCTTTTCTAAATAAGAACAGATACTGGACTCAATAAATAAATCCCAATGATGAGTTTAGCATAGCATCTCTATGCCTATCTGCGGGTACTAGCATCCCCAACCCATCTTGTGTGCAACTTAGCCAGAAAATGGCTTAGAGGGTACTCAGGATATTCACCTTGTGTGTTGATCAAATTGGTTGGTGGATTTTGGTGCTTGTGGATTGCTTGCTTTTCTCCTTGTGCTCCCTGGTACCTTGGCCTTGATTGCTTGATTGCAAGTTTGCAATCACTTGCTCCAGTATCCAATGGAGTGATTGATTGGGTGGTGTTCTTTCCTGTTCTTTTGTGCTTGAGCAGGGGAATATGAGGTGTGTGTTTTCCCCATACGACTGTTGGGGATTTTATACTCCAGATTCAGTTTTGACAGCACAAAAGGTGGTGCCTGAGTGTGCCGTGTGCTTGTGTATGACCGGGCTGCTTGCTGCTTCGTGAGTAAGCTATGTGCCTGTCTGACTAGTGAATAGATATTTTCACAGGCACTCGGTTGGTCTTATCCTTGCCTGGTAATATTTTTGTGATGCCAGTTGTATTTCCATGCCTATGACTATGATGCTGGTCTGAGGCTATTTGTAACAGAACAGATACTACCTATTTGTTTAAAACCCTATGATGATTAATCAGTGCATCTCACTGACAACCTGAGGGTACTAACCCCTTCCTAACCATTTCTGTTTTGGTTTAGTGTCTTTGTTTTGCAGGTTTGAAGAATTTGGATGCAATGGGGTAGTTAGGCTTGGTTCTAGGTTTAGCTCCTTGTATTAGCTTAACTACAAAACTATTGTAATTTATCTTTCCTTTGATCCCATTGTAAGAACAATTTAGAGTTTGTATTATTATCAATAAAGGGTAATTTTTTTCCTATAATTGTACTTGTTAATATTTAGGGATATTTTCATATTTGCAATGTCAATTGTGATCAAATTATTTAAGCTTAAGATATAACCTTGTCTTTAATTTGATTTCAAATTTAATTACAATTCAAACTCAAATTCAAATTGTCCTAAATTCAAATAATTCAAACACTAGTTTCTCAAATTCAAATAATACCCGGAGGTCATGTCGAAATTCCACCGACTAACAGTAACAACTTCTATCAAAGCATCAGTTACTGGGTAGAACCTTATTCACTCCGGGGTTTTAACTTTGCGAAAAATTTATTCAGGTTTTGCAAACACATGCATGCAGATGCACAAATTTATATTCTACCCCCCGTGAGTTCCTAAACGCTGGGACATTACAGTCTTCCCTCCTTAACGAGAACTTCGTCCCGAAGTTGTAACAATAATACCTGAATAGCTCGGGGTAGTTCTGTCGTAATTCCTCTTCCTTCTCCCAGGTAGCTTCACGTTCAAGATGATGTTTCCACTGTACCTTACAGTACTTTATTGCTCGGTTTCGGAGTCTCTTCCAGTCTTCGGCTAGAATCTTCTCTGGTTCCTCCACATATGTGAGGTCTGATTCCAATTCTAACTCCTCCGGATTAACAGAATCTTCCGGCTCCTTCAAACACTTTCGGAGTTGGGATACGTGGAAAACATTGTGAACTTGTTTTAACCTTTCAGGTAGCTGTAAAGTATAAGCTACATTCCTGTTCTGAGCCAGAATCTTGTAAGGTCCTATATACCGAGGACTTAATTTTCCGTTAACTCCGAACCTCATGAGCCCTTTCATTGGACTAACTCGGAGATAGACCATATCCCCGATTTCTGGTTCCCATGTTCTTCTCTTCTGATCTGCATAACTTTTTTGACGACTTTGAGCTATTTTCAAGCGATCTCTGACGATGTCAACAATACGTTGTTGATCCTTGATGTAATCTGGTTCAAATTCAGACTTGCCTCCGGTCTCGAACCAACAAATAGGTGATCTACACTTCCGTCCATATAGAACTTCAAAGGGTGCTTCTTTAAGACTACTTTGATAACTATTGTTATAGGAGAATTCTGCTAATGGTAAATGTTCATCCCATGATCCTCCGAAATCAAGGACACATGCCCGAAGCATGTCTTCTAGAATCTGATTAGTTCTTTCAGTTTGCCCTCCGGTCTGAGGATGATAAGCAGTACTGAAATCTAATTGAGATCCCAAAGCTTTATGTATCTTCTTCCAAAATTCTGAAGTAAACACAGATCCTCGATCTGAAACTATTCGCTTCGGAACACCATGTTTACTGACTATCTCTTTGACATAAACATTTACCAGCTTCTCAGCGTTATCATTCTGGTTTACTGCTAGGAAATGTGCACTTTTGGTCAACCTATCCACAATGACCCAGATCATATCCTTTTGGGTTTTAGTCATTGGTAATCCTGTAATGAAATCCATTCCAATTTCTTCCCACTTCCATTCCAGAATCTCTAAGGGTTGTAATGGTCCTGCTGGACTTTGATGTTCAGCCTTTACTCTTTGGCATGTGTGACATTCTGAGACATACTTGGCAATCTCTCTCTTCATATTGTTCCACCAAAATATGTCTCTGAGATCCATGTACATTTTGGTACTTCCAGGGTGAATAGAGTACGGTGTCTCATGTGCCTCCCGAAGTATCAACTTCTTGATCTCCGGAATATCCGGTACACAAAGCCTCTTGTTGAACCATAATGAACTATGTTATCCTAAGTGAAATTCAGAAGGTCTTCCTTCCCCAATTCTTTGGATTTCTTCTTTTATGAATGGATCTTCGTCTTGCCGACGAATTATCTCATTCTTAAGATCACTTGTTCTTTCCTCCATGACTTGCATGGTATACAAGCCCCCCAAAGATTGTACCTCCAGTATCTCAATCTCTGCTTGTTCTATTTCTCTCTGTAGTTCTTTTGGCAATTCATATTGAATTGGTTGACTTTCAGTACTCTTCCGGCTTAAAGCATCAGCTACCACATTAGCTTTTCCCGGTGTATAATTGATAGTAAGATCGTAATCCTTGATCAATTCTAACCATCTCCTCTGCCTCATATTTAACTCTTTCCGAGTGAAGAAATATTTGAGACTCTTATGGTCTGTGTAAAGATCACACTTCGATCCATAAAGAAATGACCTCCACTTCTTCAAAGCAAACACTACGGCTGCCAATTCTAAATCATGAGTTGGGTAGTTAACTTCATGTGGTTTGAGTTGTCTTGAACCATAAGCTATCACCTTACGATCTTGCATGAGTACACAACCTAATCCACTCTTGGATGCATCACAATATACGGTGTAATCCTTCCCTAGTTCAGGTACTGCTAAGATTGGAGATGTTGTTAAACGTTTCTTCAACTCTTGGAAACTAGCTTCGCATTTATCTGACCATACGAAAGGAGTATTTTTCCTTAGCAAATTGGTCATTGGTCCGGCTATTTTTGAGAATCCCTCAATGAATCTCCTATAATACCCGACCATTCCAAGGAATCCTCGAACTTCCTTGACATTGGTTGGTGCCTTCCAATCCAAAACTGACTGTACTTTGTCAGGGTTTACTGCAATACCTTCCTTGCTGATAACATGTCCAAGAAATTCTACTTGGTCTAACCAAAACTCACACTTACTGAATTTGGCATATAGCTGATGTTCCCTTAGAACTTGTAGTGCTATCCTTAAGTGCTTGGCATGATCTTATTTGTTCTTCGAATATATCAGAATATCATCGATGAACACAATCACAAACTTATCCAAGTATGGCATGAAGATCTTGTTCATCAAATTCATGAAAATGGCAGGTGCATTGGTTAGTCCAAAAGGAACAACCAAATATTCATGATGTCCGTACCTTGAAACAAAAGCTGTTTTGGGTACATCTTCTGGTTTGATCTTGATCTGATGGTACCCTGATCTGAGATCAATCTTGGAGAACACTCCGGCTCCATAAACTTGGTCAAACAGATCTTGTATTCTTGGTAATGGGTACTTGTTCTTGATGGTGACATTGTTCAGGTTTCTGAAATCACCATACATTCTTCTTCCTCCATCGCGCTTATCCACAAATATCACTGGTGCTCCCCATGGTGACACACTTTCCCTGATGAATCCTTTGCTTTCTAGTTCATCCAACTGTTCTTTAAGTTCCTTTAACTCCTTAGGACCCATCTTGTATGGTGCCTGAGCAATGGGTGATGTACCTGGTATCAAGTCAATGGTAAACTCGATCTCCCTATCTGGTGGCATTCCGGGTAATTCAGCTGGAAAAACATCCGGAAACTCATTGACTACTGGTATATCTTCTAACTTAGCTTCATTGAGTGAGTTGAGTTGGAGTTCTGCCTCCACATGAGTATGCTTATCCGCTTGGTAAGTAACTCTCCCTCCTCCAGGTCTCCTAAGAGAAATTGTCTTCTCCTCACAATCAATCAAAGCTCCATTCTTCGTCATCCAGTCCATTCCAAGGACAACATCAATGTTCTTCAAAGGAATAACGAATAGGTCCGCGTAATATGTGCAACCACAGATCATAATGACTTGATCTGGCCTTGCACGAGTAACTAAGAGCGTACCTCCCGCCGTCATAACGGTAAGAGGACATTCTAAGCGTGAACACCTTACCCCATACTTATCCACAAAATAACTAGAGATGAATGAGGTGGTAGCACCAGTATCAAATAAAACCTTGCCATATTGGGTAAGAAGACTGAGCGTACCTAGTACGGTGGTGTCCGAATTGTCAGCCTCCTCCAGGGATGTGCAATTCAATTTCCCGAAGGGCCTTGCGCGTTTGCCGTTACTGTTCTTCCCACTGCTGCCACTTCCGGCAGAGAATCCGCTGGCTCCTCCGGGCCTTGCTCCACCCTTGTTGAACCCTCCTCCAGTTGTCTTGTTAGGGCAATCTGTCTTAAAGTGTCCCTCTTTTCCACAACCAAAACAAACAACCCTGGGCTTCTTGCACTCACTCTTGATATGCCCCGGAAGCCCACAACCATGACAAATTATCTGATTTCTTGGATTGAATGGTCCACGATTAATCGGGGATCCTCCCGACTTTATTCTTGGCTTGAAGCTTAAGTTCGTAGTAGATCTACTGGGTTGGAACTTCTTAGGCTCGAACTTGGCCTTCTTTTGTCGGTTTAGCTGAACCAACTTGTAATCATTCTCCCAGGTAACTGCGGAGTTCATCAACTCCTGAAAGTTAGCTGGTTTGGATGTTCTTAATTGCATGGCTGCAAAGGGATCCATCCCTCTCAAGAACCTCTTAATTTTTTTCTTGTCGGTATCAACTTCATCAGCAGCATATCTAGAGAGCCTGCTGAACTCATTGACATACCATATCATATGGTGTGTCCCCTGTTGAAGATCCTCAAATTGCCTCCTCATAATCTCCATAACGTTGTCAGGGACATGATATTCCCTGAATTTATCCTTGAACTCATTCCACGTGTATTCCCTTCCCGGTGGCTTCATAATAATCTGATTATCCCACCATGCTGCCGCGGGACCATTTAGAAGGTGTGTAGCAAAGCGCACCTTCTCCTCATCACTTGCCTTGATAGCCTTAAGATTCCTTTCTGTATCGACTAACCAGTCTTCAGCTTCCATGGGATCCTTGGCCGTGGCAACCGGTGCTGGTTTAGTCTTGAGGAAATCTGACAGTGTTAGTGTCCTAGGTTCCGCTGCTCTCCCAGGTCCCACCTGGTTAAGCATTTCTTGCATGAACTTGTTTTGGTTCTCCTGTACAAATCGCATGTATTCCAGGAAATTCTGCTCCGCCAATGGCCTGAGCGGTGGTGGTGGTGGCAACTCTACTCTGGCAGTGTCTTCATCAGCCTTGGCCTTGTTCTCCCGTTCCAGACGCTGAGTGTCTGCTTCACTAGCTTCGCCACTCTCCATAACCCCTTAGTCCTGCAATGTGAAGCGAACAAACTCATAATTACATCATGCTCATGCTTTCTGAGCCTCACTTCACATGCAGCACTAATCACACAAGAGAAACAAAACCAAATCCAGATACAAGCAACATATTTCACATATTATACATATACTTATAAGTTTGTTACAAGCCTTCACCGCAGTGATTAACGAAAGTGCAACAGTAGAAAACACAACTGGGTCACGCAGACACTCTGACCCTTATTTAGTTACACGGCTCGAAACTCCAGACTACTACTTAACTCGAGCCCTCACTTGCACTTCTTGGATGTCGTGGTACTACTCCGAGTACATACCAGGAGTCCACCTTGTGTAACGTGGAGTCCTGCGCACCGTCTCAGGATAAAACGGCCTCCCAGATGGCACATAGTCTGTGTCAGAAGTATCCATAGACTGGGTATCGCTCAAAGAGAGCCAATCCATGTCTAGATAATCATCAGAGTAAGACACAAACTCATCAGTACTAGTGTACTGCAAGGCTTCACCTTCTGCAAAACAGGTGGTACTCGTGCAGTGGCTGTGATCAAACGGTTCCTCCTGCATCGGCTGGGCTTCATCCGGCTCCTCCTCCCCAGATGAGATATTTATAACGACCATATCTGCTTCCTCGGCTGCCACTATTTCCACACTATCCTGATCCTCATCTTCTGACATATAGTCAGATGGAATTGGATGCTGACTAGTACCAGGATACCATTCATACCTCCAGCCATCAGAGTTCTCCATGAAGGAATCTGATTCTGGGACCCCACCAAAAGTATTTGGTTTTATATCTCCGGGTGTATCCGATATGTCAAACGGATCATAGGGTTCTGGCTCACTATGTGGTATGACAGGGTAGTGAATGGGTTCTGGTGTGGTAGAATACCTGGACTGCCGATCATGGTGTGATTTCCTAGCTGCCTCGGGTCCTGGGGAATAATAATGTTCATTACTCTCCTGAGCCTTCTGCTTCCCCTTTTTCTCAGGACTAGGTGGTTTGGTTAAATCCTTCAACATTCCATCCTTGTCATCAACGATGACCTGATGTGTCTTGTAGAAAGATCCCACCAATTTCCTATAGCGATCTAAAAGGCTAGTGGCTAGTTTAGGCTTGGTTTTGATTAGCACAGAATGGTCGAGTGCCAACTCTGTACTAAGACGGTCGTGCGGTATAGCTGTGAAGCTAGTACCAGACAACTGACTAGCTTTACACTCCCTGATAGTGGCTAAAGCTTGGACTAAAGCCTGTTGGTATGCTGCCATTTGGCTCCTCCCTTCACCACTAGGTGTGGTTATGTGTGGGGTTAACTCCCTAGGTATTAAAATTAATACCCGATACTTCAGAACCATCTCCCCGTCCTTATACGTGTAAGTATTAACTTTAAGGTTGGTGTCGAACTCGAAAGCTCGGAGCAAAGCTCGTAGTTGCTCGGTCAACTCTCCCTTGTAGTGGTCCAACCTCTCATGTTTAACCCACTCAGTTCTCCCGGAACTCCCGCCGTTCATGATCACTGTTCACAAGTAACATAAATGTTATATAATATAACATCATAAAGATTCAACATTCCGGAAATATGACCAGAATATTCCCAAGTGAATACCTATCATACTTCCAGTGAACTCTTTATTGGTACGTTCTAAAACCCTACAGGGTATATCCCTTTGCTAGGTTTCCAACCTAAGGTCAAAGCAATTTCTCTAATACCAGCTGTGGTGACCCGACATACCACTGCATGTTGTAGTACGCCAGTCGTTGATATAACACTCACAGAACACCATTCCGCAAATATTACATCCCTCAGGGTGGTACAACAGAAACATTGCGGGCCAAATTGTCATACAACAAATATATTACAAAACAAAGTGTACTGACAAAAGGATGAGCTCACATCGAGGTCATCCATTATTGAAGTTAGAACGCCAACTGAAAAGTAAACAGATGCTAACACGGGAACTCAACAGCCAACAAGAGACCATGGCTGCTCGATTCAACCGTGATAAGTATTTGTTGAGACTAGGCTAAACCTAGTCAGACTCATCCCCATTGGGGTCTACTCCATACTGGATGAGATAGTCAACTCCTTCCACTCCGCCGGAGAGGTCCGGTTCTTCGTAGAAGATATCTTCCTGGCCTCCAAGGATGTTGAAGGATGCTTCTTCTAAGATCTCATAGCCTAAGCAGGGGTCAAACGGGATTGAATGAGTAACGAGTGTTACTCAGAAAGTTCTTGTAAGTACAAAGTTAATGGATGCACTAACTACGGTCCTCGACTCTAAGGAGTCTAGGCAGATGCAAGTTTGTCAAAACTTTCTTCAAGAGATTTCTTTTAGTACTGAAAACTATGCCCGCCAGACCATCACAGGACTAGAACTTCATGGAGTTGCCTTTCCTGTAGCGTTCGCAGTTCCATCCCGGAACAAGGGGTAACATGCCACATCATTTTACACTCTGCAGAGGTGCGTTACTTTACCCATGGGCGACCAAGACCATGTTGCACAACCAAGCGCGCGATCCTGTCCACTCCCACTCAGGTGTGGGGCCCGGTTGTTGGTCCAAGCCAAACCGTGCTTCTCCGCACAACGCATGCCCACCCATTTCCACCAGCAGGTTGAACGCCTGATTCCACCCCTCACGATGGAGATCTACGCGCCCCTGGCAGACACTCATAGACCCCAGAGTCCGTGGGACGTAAGGGCTCCCACCCATGTTCATGTAGTCCCGCAGAACCTACAGCGCACGTCTCTGGCAGCCCGTTGACATGCGAACGAGAAAAGTATCACGGCTGACTTACTTTCCCCATAGAAGACCCATGGTCAACGCGATATCTACGGCGCACCGAGTTCTGACGGCATTGGTTGTTAACTCCTAGGTAATACTTTCCTGTGCAGATGGAACCTTCCTTAGACCTATTCATCTTACATGGTTCCATCCACCCACCAAACAGAACACTACCACTCTGGTAGTCATTCAATTAGTCAAGCTATTATAAAAATAGGATCATGCATTCTTTTGAGTGGGGATGGTATTACAGTAGGGTTTTGAAAATAGTTATTATGAAATAGTTCAAAAGACATGAGCAAGTGATGAACTTGCCTGGATACGGACAGGTATGGAAGTCTGAAGCTTGAGGTGGATCCTGACTTCCTTGTTCTACAAAATAGCATCATTGTCCGGTAAAGACAATGTTTAAAGAAGCAAATGATGCTATTATGCATAACGATGGGATGTATGCAATTTTTGAAGGATCATTTGGTATAATAAATCTTTGATAAAACTTGTTTTGTTTGATCACACTACTCTTCATGATTAATGGTTACTGATGTTGTTATTATTATTTTATTATATTTTTATTAATTTAATTAATTGATTGGATATTTATTGTTTTCTCAGAGACATGAATTATGAAATGTTTTGAAATGACTAACTATAGAAATTTGAAAGGATATAATCTTAGTTGATTTACTTATTCTAAACAACTTTTTATTATAAATTACTATTTCAAAATAATCAATTTTTAAGACTATAAATATTATGGTGTTATTATGCTTAATAGTTTATATACAAAAACTTGTACTGATTTGATAAGTATTTAAATTCAAATTAATTGAAATTTGTATAATTGTAGGTATTATTTTATAACTCTTTTATTAAAATTTTAGGGTAATTACCATCTGCCCCTAGGGCTGACAGGTGGTCCCTGGGGTTAGGGTTGGACCTAACCCACTGGTCTGGTCGGGCCGGACCAGACCAGGCGCACACACACGACCCGAGCCCCCCATCTTCTCCTCCTCCTCCCTCTTCGCGAGGCGACGCAGAGGCGCTCCCATCGCCCCTCCCCTCCGGCGATTTATCCGCCCCTCTCCGTCCATCTCCTTCCCCGTGACCTAGCGCCACCGCTTCTCCTCCCTGCCCTCTACTACGCCTCCTTCTTCGATCTAACTTTCTCCCTGTGTGGCTCCCATGGCAACCCCAAACCCTAACCCTAGGTTTCCGTACCCCGGGGGCTCCACCACCCCTTCGGTGACCTTGACTCCTCGATGTGATTCGTGGATGCTCCAGGAGGTTGAGGTGCTGCTGCTGCCGCTTGGGTAACTAGGTTTCCGGAGACGCCGCCGCCGGGACGGCCTTCTGGGGCAACCGCGGCTCACCGCCGTGCTCCCTCACCATCTGGATGTGGTCACCACGATGGTGACCACCTGTAAGTGCCTCTCTCCTCTCTCTCTGCCCTCTCACCTCTCTATCTCTCGGACTCCTACCTCCCCTTGCTCTGGAGCCTAGCCATCAAGCTAGCTCATACCGTGCTTCCCTGTGATGCTCTCTGTGATCTAGTGCTTGGTTGGGTTAGCTATGGAATTACCACATGATTTATTTGATATGGGAGATATGGAAATCATGTCATGTTCTGTGATGAACAAGGAATTTTTATGGTGCACTTAGGTTATCTCTGTTGCTAGGTACTGTGAGGTGTTGCTGGTTATTGGGCTTGTGCTGGTAGTGGAAATTCAGTTGGAATATACCCCTAATGCTATTCTTATAGGATGACACCCTTTGGGTTGCTCCCTGTGATAAATCCTTGCTAATTGGCTATCTGTTAAACTCCTGGTAGCAAATATATGCTATCCAATGTTCTATGGGTGTGCTAAGCTGTTTGATAGGTGTTACTCTGAATAATTATTCAGAGAATATGCCATCAATCCAAGTTTCCAATTTTACTGTTTTTATGTCCTAATTCAGTGGTTCTGTGGTATCAGATCCTTGGATCTGGTGCCCAGCACCCTGTATGTGGTTGTGGCATAATCCAGTGACTTTGGATGGTAATTTGACTCAAGGCCCCTTTGCTAAAAACCTTTGTATCTAGTGGGTATGATATTTCTTTGTATCACATGATAAGAACAGAGCACTACACCTGATATATTTTCCTTCTTTGAGACTTATAATTTAAGAACAGATACTTGCACTAGTTCTCTTAGCCCCAAGCCAATGATGCATAGTCTGAGGCCTTTTCTAAATAAGAACAGATACTGGACTCGATAAATAAATCCCAATGATGAGTTTAGCATAGCATCTCTATGCCTATCTGCGGGTACTAGCATCCCCAACCCATCTTGTGTGCAACTTAGCCAGAAAATGGCTTAGAGGGTACTCAGGATATTCACCTTGTGTGTTGATCAAATTGGTTGGTGGATTTTGGTGCTTGTGGATTGCTTGATTTTCTCCTTGTGCTCCCTGGTACCTTGGCCTTGATTGCTTGATTGCAAGTTTGCAATCACTTGCTCCAGTATCCAATGGAGTGATTGATTGGGTGGTGTTCTTTCCTGTTCTTTTGTGCTTGAGCAGGGGAATATGAGGTGTGTGTTTTCCCCATACGACTGTTGGGGATTTTATACTCCAGATTCAGTTTTGACAGCACAAAAGGTGGTGCCTGAGTGTGCTGTGCGCTTGTGTATGACTGAGCTGCTTGCTGCTTCGTGAGTAAGCTATGTGCCTGTCTGACTAGTGAATAGACATTTTCACAGGCACTCGGTTGGTCTTATCCTTGCCTGGTAATATTTTTGTGATGCCAGTTGTATTTCCATGCCTATGCCTATGATGCTGGTCTGAGGCTATTTGTAACAGAACAGATACTACCTATTTGTTTAAAACCCTATGATGATTAATCAGTGCATCTCACTGACAACCTGAGGGTACTAACCCCTTCCTAACCATTTCTGTTTTGGTTTAGTGTTTTTGTTTTGCAGGTTTGAAGAATTTGGATGCAATGGGGTAGTTAGGCTTGGTTCTAGGTTTAGCTCCTTGTATTAGCTTAACTACAAAACTATTGTAATTTATCTTTCCTTTGATCCCATTGTAAGAACAATGTAGAGTTTGTATTATTATCAATAAAGGGTAATTGTTTTCCTATAATTGTACTTGTTAATATTTAGGGATATTTTCATATTTGCAATGTCAATTGTGATCAAATTATTTAAGCTTAAGATATGACCTTGTCTTTAATTTGATTTCAAATTTAATTACAATTCAAACTCAAATTCAAATTGTCCTAAATTCAAATAATTCAAACACTAGTTTCTCAAATTCAAATAATACCCGGAGGTCATGTCGAAATTCCACCGACTAACAGTAACAACTTCTATCAAAGCATCAGTTACTGGGTAGAACCTTATTCACTCCGGGGTTTTAACTTTGCGAAAATTTTATTCAGGTTTTGCAAACACATGCATGCAGATGCACAAATTTATATTCTACCCCCCGTGAGTTCCTAAACGCTGGGACATTACAGATTGCCACAATGTTATTGGCACTAAGTGGATTTTCAAGAACAAGCAAGATGAGAATGGCATTTTCATTAGGAACAAGGCAAGATTGGTTGCTCAAGGTTACACCCAAGTTGAAGGGATTGACTTTGATGAAACCTACGCACCTGTGGCTCGCCTTGAGTCCATCCGTATCCTCCTTGCTTATGCATCCTCTCATAATTTCAAATTGCAACAAATGGATGTGAAAAGTGCTTTCTTGAATGGTCCACTAAAAGAGGAGGTATATGTTAAGCAACCTCCGGGGTTCGAGAATCTCAACTTTCCTAACCACGTTTACAAACTTGACAAGGCTCTCTATGGTCTCAAACAAGCACCTCGTGCTTGGTATGAGCACCTTAGGGAGTTGTTAGATGATCGTGGTTTCGAAGTTGGGAAGATTGACCCCACTCTCTTCACCAAGAGAGTAAAGGGAGAGCTTTTCATATGCCAACTATATGTGGACGATATCATCTTTGGCTCAACTAACCAAGCTTTCAATAATGAGTTCTCTAAGCTTATGACTGACAGGTTCGAGATGTCTATGATGGGTGAGCTTAAATTCTTCCTTGGCTTTGAGATCAAAAAATTGGCCCGAGGGACTTTCATTTCTCAAGCCAAGTATACCCAAGATATGATCAAGAGGTTTAACTTCCAAGATGCTAAGATCAAGACATCTCCTATGCAAGTCAAGTGCCATCTATCTCGTAATCCAAAAGGGAGTAAGGATGTGGATCAAAAGCTTTATCATTCTATGATTGGTTCTTTGCTCTATCTTTGTGCATCTAGGCCCGATATCGTTTTGAGTGTAGGTGTGTGTGCAAGGTATCAAGCGGCTCCTAAGGATTGCCATTTGATGGCGGTCCATAGGATCTTTCGTTATTTGGTTCATACCCCAAGATTTGGTTTGTGGTACCCAAAGGGGGCACAATTTTCTCTCAATGGATATACGGATTCCGATTGGGCGGGTGATCAAGATGATAGGAAGTCTACCTCCGGGGCTTGCCAATTTCTTGGTAGGTCCCTAGTGAGTTGGTCTTACAAGAAGCAAAATTGCATATCTCTCTCCACCGCCGAAGCCGAGTATGTTGCCGCCGCAAGTGCATGCACTGAATTGTTATGGATGAGGCAAACTCTCAAGGAGTATGGAGTTCATTTGGATAAGGTGCCTCTTTTGTGTGACAATGAAAGTGCCATCAAAATTGCATACAATCCGGTGCAACATACAAGGACCAAACACATTGAGATCCGCCACCACTTCATCCGTGATCATGTGGCAAGAGGGGATATTGCACTATCTTATGTGCCCACCAAGGACAATCTTGCGGATATTTTCACGAAGCCACTTGATGATGCAAGATTCTTGTTCTTGAGGATTGAACTAAATGTGATTGATTCTAGGAGTTTGACTTGAGGATCTTGCACACACCCCTATAGATGAAACGTGTTTGAGCTTAGATGTAGGCATGGACATAGGGGGAGTGTTATCCTAACACATTGGGTTCTCCCTCCCCCCATTATGCCCATAGCAAAAATTCATTGTGATCTCTCTTTTTCTAATGTTGAATTGTGAGCTTTAATGTTGAGTATTGGCAATGCCCCCAAGATATATCTTCGCGGTTGCATACCATAATCTCTTACATGGTGGCCTAGGCCACCAACCTCTTCGTCTCGAAGAGTTGGATCTTAGTTGGGTTTTATTTGTCATTTCATTGCATTTCTTGTGTTTTCCCTTCTAAGTGTTTCGTCCTAGGAAAATCCCACTCAATTGGTCTTTTTTTTTGGTTTGATTCTTGCTTTTGAGAGGGATAAGTACTAGTTTCAGTTTGTTGTTCTATCCTAAGCCATTCTATCAAAAATCCATTCTTTTCTAGCACTAGTGTCGTCCATTGAAACGAGGAAATTTCGGATCAGAAGGCAGCCGGAATTTCCGGTCCAGTTTTGGACCGGAATATCCGGGTGTACCGGAATATCCGGTTCAAGTATGAACCGGAATATCCGGTTCAGCGAAAATCATAAAAACTGGAGCCCGACGGGGAGGAGGCAGTTCTTGCCCTTTTCCCCATCTGCTCCTCTCCACCCCAAAACGCCGCCACTTTGATTCTTGGCCTCCCGGGCCGTTTCCTCCGCGGGATCTTGAAGCTTTGGCCCGGATCTCGTTCCCCTCGTCCTTTGGAACGTTTCTACCCAAGCATCTTCCTCCATGGATACCGGTAATGTTCAACCTCGTTGAATCTTGGTGCTATAACCCTACCAATCTCATGTGTTCGATCTACGTTGAAATCTAGATCTAGATTGATTTTGTGCTGTTTCCGCACTACCGGAATATCCGGTCCACGACTGAACCGGAATATCCGGGTCACCGGAATATCCGGTTCAGTTCTGAACCGGATTATCCGGCTATGTCCAGTACTGTTAGTGAACAGCCCAAAATTAATTTTTCCCAGATTTCTACTTAGATTATTCCCTGGAATCTCATCTATTGTTTTTATGAATGTTGTTTCCGTTGCTTGACACTAGTGTACTCATCTTGTGCTATCCTCCTATTATCTTGTTTCACAAGTGGTAGTTCTGAGAGGCGCATTCCTAAGCGTCCCAAGCAGATTTCTGTCAGAAACAAGAGGAAGGCTCGGCGCAACTATAAGACCGACATCTCAGTTTCGGAATTCACTGTGATCAGGCAGGAGGATGTCTACCTCTCTCCCCGTGTAGCCAACATTGATCCTCGGTTCTGGAACTTGGAGCAGTCCTACATCTATGTTGATATCTATTGTGACTTCCGTCACCCTATCCGTCTGATGCAGCCCTTTGATTTCACTGCTCTCAAGGCAAAGGAGGAGTTTGCTGTTGCCGCGAGTATTGTTGAGCGGTTTGGACTTGTGAACCTGATGGAGACCCAGTGCAACTATAACACCCAGCTCGTCATGCAGTTCATGTCTACCTTGGTTTACAGTGAGGATATTGTGTGCCGTCTCAAGTGGATGTCTGAGACCACTGCTTGTGAGGCTTCCTTCGAGAAGTTTGCTCGTCTCCTTGGATACCCTTACAACTCTCACCCTCCTGTTGGTCGCCGTGCTCATGAGGTTGATAGGCCGAGGAGGGAGGTGGCCATGGCTGAGTTGTATGCTCCTGGATTCACTATTGGAGGCAGTGAGGGACTTCTTCCCCTCTATGATCAGCTGGTGCGCATTTTTAGATCGTTCCTTGTGCCGAGTGGAGGTAACAATGATGCTCTCACCACTCCTTTATGCAACCTTCTGATTCTGGCTAAGGAGTGCTTGGAGGAAGTGGACCCGTGTGTTTCTTTCACTGTGGATGTGATGGACATCATCTATCACGAGCTATACACTGCTATGATTGGTGGAAATACCATTCCCTATGCTCCATTTATCATGATGCTCATTAAGCATGAGATGCGGAAGGAGTACACAGAGTTACCCATGGTTGAGCACAAGGTCAAGAAGCTTTATATCAAGAGGAAGAAGAAGACTGCTGCTGCTTCTGAGGGTGGTTCCTCTATGGGTGGTCCCTCTTCTGGTTCTCAGTCAGTGCCCACTTCTGCTAGCACTCTGCGCAATGTCAGGAAGCTCTCCTGGTTTCAGCGCAATGTGCTCTGCATGAAGGTGGACATCCACCAGGAGCAGTACAGGGCTTATTGCAGAGACACTGCCATGGCTAGCTCACAGCGTCAGATTCTCCACCACGTGAGTGGTGCTTCTGGTGATGTTCCTGCTCCTCTCACTGCTCAGTCCTACATGGCTTGGTCTGTTCAGGATAGCACTCCCTGGGAGCACATTGAGGCTGCGCTCCGGTCTACTCAGGCTACTACTTCTGGAGCTGCTGATGAGGACGAGGCGTCTGATGCTGAGCACGAGGCTGAGGGAGAGTCCGAGGAGTCTGCTGGCGAGTCTTCTGAGCACTCTGATGCTTAGACCGAGTCTGGGACGTTAGATTAGTTATTTCCCTCCTTTTTGGTGTATCGATGCCAAAGGGGGAGAAGTAGCTATTAGACTACGGGATTTGCATGGGTTCGGGCACAAGCGTATGCTTTTATCATTTCTCGAGAGCTTGTGTCCATTTAGTATTCGTTTTTCGTGAACTTTGCTCGTTTATTGTCTCGTTAAAACTATGTGTGCTATGGTGTGTGAGACTATGTTGGTTATATGGATATTATCGTGGATTATCTATGTTAGTGGTTTTATGGTTATGTATCTTATATGTTGAGGATATTATCTATTGTTGTGCTTGGTTATTCTTGGATATATTATCTTCGCACAAGGTATATACTTCTATCTTACACTCAACATATTGGTGATATTGGTTCGTTGACATGTTTGCTACTTGTTGGAAATTACTCCCCATACATCATTGCATCTATTTGCATTTGAGGCAAACAAAAGATATGCATAGAGATAGGGGGAGACGTTTCCATCATGTTTCAAACATGTTCTTGTCAAGGTTTTATTGCAAATCTTAGTATTGTCATCTAACACCAAAAAGGGGGAGATTGAAAGTGCATTTCGTTTTCCCTCTTCTGGTTCTCAGTCTGTGCCCACTTCTGCTAGCACTCTGCGCAATGTCAGGAAGCTCTCCTGGTTTCAGCGCAATGTGCTCTGCATGAAGGTGGACATCCACCAGGAGCAGTACATGGCTTATTGCAGAGACACTGCCATGGCTAGCTCACAGCGTAAGATTCTCCACCATGTGAGTGGTGCTTCTGGTGATGTTCCTGCTCCTCTCACTGCTCAGTCCTACATGTAAGGACCCCAGACCGGCAGTCTGAAACCCTCCGTATGCATACATTCACGATCCCAGAAAGATCAGTCGTGAACAACATACACAGTTGGCACACAGAAATACATCATCCATTACACGAATACATAAAGGTATTACATAAAAGATCACATGATCAAGTTTAACGCAACTGCCACAAAGGCAGGCAACTTAACCATCACAGCGGAAGACAATTAAAACACAACGTAGTTGAGCCCAAGTCACGCCTTAACCTACAGGCTGCTGACCCGGAGACGATCCTAGTTCGCAAAGCCGTCAACTCCGTACTTCTCTTCATAGATATCCTTCGGAGGCTCCTTCTCAAAGTCTGGCAAGTAGAAACCAGGGGCGAAACCATAATGAGTACATTTGAATGTACTCAGCAAGACATCCATCATGTCACTTACCAAACATGCAAATATGCTTATATGGTGGAATAGGTAGGCTATAAATAGGGTTCACTACCAATGGTGTTCATATATGATGACACCACAGTTGCAGTCAGGTTAATCTGTATCTTCGTTGAAGAAGATACTTCAGAAGAAAATAAAATAATATAGTTTTTTTTCTCTTGTAGATATCACATGTACAAGAGGTTTTGTAAAGCTTTGTTAAAGAATATTTTCTCTTTGCAAAACTTCTTGGAATCAGTTTCCAGAATTCTTGCTTAGAGTAGAAAAGGTTTTCTTTGCAAAACATTTTGTTTTGTATAACAACCTCTGGCTTTTCATCATCGACGATACCTCCACGGTATAAGTTTCCATTCCTTTCCGAACTTCACAAGTTCAACACTTCCTTTCCAAAATTCCTTTTCAAAAACTTCCTCTTTTGAAAACATTGACACAATGCTAGCTACATGGACATTCAACCGTCCATATCCGAGGACGCGGCTATCTCGAAATAGTTTTACTCTGCAGAGGTGTACACATTTCCACTAGATCCTGAATCCGCCATGAAACAACCATGGACTGTTCCCAACCTATGAGAACATCAGATAGCTGATCTTGACTATCCACTATGTACAAGCTAGTACATGACTATCTCTTCAATTGGGGTTTCCCTCCCTGGCAAGCCGTGTCCCACACCGCCCAAACAGGAGACCCAACTGCTGCATCCGGAGGGAAAATTAATCCCACACTTTAGATGTTCCGTATCCTCCACTCCTAGCGACATTTCGGTTCGGAGGATCCAATCCCCTATAGCACTTGAGATAGCACACATACTAACCATAACAAGTTTTTAATCAAGCCCCTACCCATATTGGGGTAAAGTGGCAGTACGATAAAGGTTGTCCGGCGAAGACTAGGTTATGTGTCATTTTTGAAAAAACACCATTTTCTCAAAAATGACCACTTCCACATTCCTCCGGAGAACAAGGATCCGCCTTTTCTCCGGGTTTTTCCGTAAAACCTTTGTTTTGTAGAATCACAATTTTAGGGTGTCCACTTAGGGACTAGTATATTTGATGGTAATAAATACCATATGGTGGCTTATGGGCTTGGTATTACCAAGTTTAACTACTGGCATAATAGTAACCTATAATATAGTATAGTAGTAAATTCCACATCAAAAATAGTTTTGATAATCAAGTTTTTGTAAAACTTCAGAGGTAAAACATGCATGATAGATAATGATAAGTATTGTATCAGCAAGCATCAGGATGGCTTGCCTGGTATCTCCTTGTGTCCCTGGTTTTGGAGTGACTGGAACTTGAAACAGAGCTTCACGACACTTCCTTCCCCTTCGTTTTCTAACGTCGTAAAGAGAATAAAGGACACACATTCATAACCAATCAAGGCAAGCAACAATGCATAACCATACATACAGCAAGGAAATCTAATAATAACCAATCACACAATTATTAATGGAGACAAACAATCAAACAAACCTACTTGGCAGAAATGCCATTTAATAAGACAACTTAAGGTTGGAGGAACATATCTCACAACCTTAATATCATGGATTCAGTGGGTGTGCCACTCTCATACCAAGATATTAATAAACCCAAAATACACTTAGTTTCACAAGGGTGAGACTACTAAAAGTGTATAAAACATGCACAATAATAATCATGGCAATGGGTCTATCAACCACACCACAAAAAGAAAAAGGTAGCTATCTTACTAAGTCTAAATTCACATCAAGAATAACTAAGGCACATGATTTGCAAAAGTTACTTGTACAAATCAGTGAGCCTACACAAGTGTAACAAGGTAATAGACTCATCACAAAACACACAATTTCTCATAGTGAGAACAAACAATGACTAAAAAGGGGGAATTCCTATAGACATGTTTCTACTAAGGGTTTGCTATGCAAGCAAGCATAATAAGTAAAGTACTAAAATGCAACCAAGGAACCATGTTATCATATTAGGAAATGAAAACATGTCCTCATGCAAGGATACACAAATATCTACCAAACACAAGTTGGCAGGAAAAAATAATTCAATACAAAAAAAACTGCTAAGGAAACTAGTGCTACTCAAACATGAAGAATCAATGGATGAATTTCAATCAAGTAATTGAAATACAACCAGAGGGTCCATGTCATAAAAACAGGAGTGAAAAACATCTATACTTTCTATAACAAAAATATCCCATTTAGCAAAACAATGCATTAATTTGCAGGGCAACTCCTACATACTAGTGGTAATAAAAAGGGCATTACTAGAGGAATCAAACAACACTCAAAAGATGGGTTTTTCCTAGCAAGCCACACATGATTATAACCACTTACAAACAGAAGCATACACCTTTTCATTTAGCACTAAAAATCCAAAGCAAAAATACTAGACACTCATTAATTATAGAACTATAGAAAAGAAACACATCTAGTGTGGGGGAAATAATGTTTCCACCAAAAATGCAATGAAACCAGTGGGTGTTCCACTAGCATATCAAGGAATTAAGAGGTCACAAGGCCTCTGGTCATTCTTGCTAAAAATTAACAAAAGCCTAAACTAGCATCTAGTGCAATAACCATACTAGTAGAAAATAATAGGGTGCAAAAATAAGCAAGGTAATGCTACTCATGCTATTGTTTTCACACAAGTGAAAAATCTAGGGGTCAAGTACTCATAAGAACATCATCAAAATTCTACTGGTCCTATGAACACAACCCAAAAATATGTGGCTACACAACCACAAATGCCTATGTCAAAAATTCCACACATGAGGGAATTTTTCCATAACATCCTCATAGTCATGACAAAGCTACTCATGCTTCTATACCAAATCAAATGCAAGCTAGCAGAGGTGATAACAACACAATATAAGTACCAACATGGTACTGGATCCAATCAAAAATCCAAGTGCTTGCACATAAATTCATCACTCAAAAATCCTATGCAAGTATAAACTAGAGATAAGTAATATGCTATTAACAAAAATCCTATTTCTTCTCAACTCAAGTCCACACAATCTAACATGCTAAAATAGTTAAGTAACACTTAGAAAACAAGTTCACACAACTTTTACATGCTAGAAAACATCATTGCAACACAAAAATATAATCACACAATTTAATTACTTAAAATGCCAAAATGGCAGAAACAAGCAATTTAAAGATCTGTCCACCAAATTTAATATGAGGCTCTAAAAATTAAACCCCACTATGTTTGGATAGCCCTAAACATATACAAGACCATCCAATTGAGTTTGCATCAAAAATCATTTTTAATAATTTTATAAAAATCACCAAATTGCTCTCTGGTGTTTTACCAAATTGCATGCCATTTCAAAAATATTAGGAATTTGGAAGCAAGGTTAATTGATCCTGTTAGGAAATTTCAAGGGCTTTCCAATGAAATTTTCCTCACTCATTCTGAGTTGTGAAATAAAAATGGTGCTCATTTTGGTGTTTCTGGTACCTGTTGCCAAAACATTTTTTATTTCACAAATATTCATCCAAATGTAGATCTACAAGTTGGAGGTGGTTTAGATTTTGTTTATGTACCACTGTGAATTTTGGTTTGGTCAAATCCATTTTTTTGGTTGCCTTTTAAGTCCAAAAGTAAACATGTATCAATCTGCAAAAATTAAAATGGAAAATAAACTAGACATGGGCCAGATCCAACAGTGGGCCGGCCAGATCTAGATCCACCGCGGCGGGATCTAGACCGAGCCGCTGACTCGCGGGCCAGGGCGCCACGGGGCTGCCACGCAGGCGAGCGCAGGGGCCACCAGCAGGTTTGACTCCGCTGCACGGGGTCAAGGGGCTGCTGACGCCCGCATGACGCGAGCGTGCGTCATCCCGCCGGCGGGAATGATTCCGGCGAGCCAAATCGAGCGAAACCGGGCACCGTTTTGCGATTCGAGGGCAGCTACGCGTTGTACTCGTTGCGGGGAACCACCTAGGGTCTGCGCCGTTTCCTGGGATCAACCGGAGGGAGGCCGGCGACAATGGTGCGGCGGCGGCCGGACACTAGCACGGCTCGGCATCGATTTAGGGGGTTAGGGAGGGGGAAAAAGCATGGCGGGGGTCCGCCTTCTTACCCTAGACGCGCAGGTGGCTCGGAGAGGACGGAGGAAGGTCGTGGCGGCCGGGATTCGTCGCCGGACTCCGTCGGGGCCGAAGAAGAACGAGGATGGCGCGGTGTCGCACCCGGACTTCTAGGGGATACTCACAGTCCGTTAAACAGTAGATAAATGGCTTACGGGGCATACCGGCACCCGCATCTCAATATGAGCAGGCCAACACGTAAACGTGTGACAACCATTCTCTTACTATTCATCGTCTGCGCAAACCATCCCTTAGAAATCCAGATACTTCCGTTGACGTACTTCAAAACATACACACATGGTACGTCAACGGCATTGGAACAAGTGATATCACAACAGATCTCTACGACACAAAAGATGAAAATAAGTTGCGAATAGCTCTCACTAGAGCAGAGATAGCAAATACAATCATCCAGAGGACACATGTCCCAACAATTCATCATTACATCACAGCGGAAGCATTCAACATGTCTGAGGGATGGAAAGTACATGAAAAGTTGATTGGAAAACATATTTAGTTTGTTGGATTTGGAATTTTTATGCCCAAGTTATGATTTTTGCAAGTTTAAGTGAATTAAACAAGTTTTCAAATATTGCACCAATTTAAAATATTTAAAACAGTAAACAAATTTCATTGAAAAGGTTGAAAACATGTAGCAAATGTTTCATTGAACATTTAGAGCTATCAAACATAATTTTTGGGTGATTATTGAATTTATTATGCAATTTTCCATAATCATTCTTATTCTGCCCTTTTTAGTAAACAGAGGAAAAAATGATCAAAATTAATTCAATTGTGACCAAATAAAATACCAATGTGTAGAGTTTGTTAAGACAAATTTTTAGAGCCCAAGTTTGCTTAAATTGGATGGGTAGAACTAAAGTTATGAAATTCCAAAGTTTCCAAATTTTATTGCATTTTCAGTAATTAATTATTTAGTGCAAAACTTGTTACAGAAACATATGGCAAACTTGACATTAACAGAAAGGGCTCAAAATTATGAATCCACAGGATTTTGAATCGTTCAAATTGGAGTGATATTCAATTTTATACGGATTTTAGAAGTAATTGCTCAGATCTGACTTTCTGAACTTCGGGCAGAAAAAGAAAAACAGAGGTAAAAAGGTGGGGGTGAGGGGGATCGAACCCAGCACCTCCCGTGCGTGCGCTAGGGACAGTTACCACTGCGGTGAGCTATTGATTCGTGATAGGAAGGGGTCTCGGGGGGTGGATAAGGTGTAGGTGCGGGTTTTTAACTGAACATGCATATGTTCAGTTCGTCCTAACGTACAGAGCAGGGGGAAGGTCGCCGGCGGGGATCGCTGGGCGCTATGCTGCGCCGTCCGTGGGGGGTGCGGGTGCTGTGGGGAAGGGAGATGAGGGAGGAGAGCGAGGGGGTAGCGAGAGAGAAGGGAGGCGCTCACCTCGAGCTGGTACAGAGGGAGGCGCAAGTCATGGCAGGGAGTCGCCGGCGACTTGGCGGCGACGGCGGCGGCGGCACAGCCCCTCCCGGTGCCCACCGAGTGGCCAAGGAGGAAGCCCGCGGTGGGGGGTTTCCATTCCCGCCCTCCGTTCGCCCGGAGGGGGGCTCAACGTCGTCGATCGCCGGAGGGGAAGTGGGAGATGGTACAGGTTCAGACATTCAGAGTACAGAGAGAAGAGGGATGGAGGGGAGGAAGAAGATTGGAGGCGGGGGAGAGGGAGAAGAGGAAGAAGGAGGGTAGGGCAGGGGCTTGGGCACCCTAGGGTTAGATATAGGAGGAGGGGGAAGCTCACAGCCGTTGCTCTCCTTCTCTGTATACGTGGCTATGGTGGATGGAGACCGTACAGAGGAAGAAGAAAGGTGGAAGGGGTATGGGCCAAGGGAAAAGGATTTGGGCTGGGCCTCTCTCTCTCCCTGTTAGCTTTTTTTTTTTTATTCTATTTGTTTTTTTTTTTTGCTGCATAGAATTAGGAAGAAAAGGTTAGGGTTTAGGGTTAGGAAAATTCTAGAAAAATTTGTTATGCTTCAAATATGTAATAGCAACACTTGTCAAGTTTGATTTCCAAAAAGTTCAAATTACAAGTGATGTTTGTAATTGATTCAAATTTGAATGAATTGTGAGATTAAGTGATTTATTAAAAACAAATATTTCAAATAGGTTGAACCCTCAATTTTATTTGCAACAAATTGCTTAGAATTGTTTTGTAAATTTCAATAATTTCAAAGGGTTGATGTTTGGAATTTTTGTTTGAATTTGAATAACATATTGAGTTAAGTGAAGGATTAAAAGCCAAAAATTTAAATAGTTGAACCTTAGGGATTTAATGGAAACAATTGATTGAAGGGTTTTGTCATTTTCATAATTTTCAAAAGGGTTGCTGTTTTGGAAATTAATGGAATTTGCAAAGGGTTTGGTATTAAATGAATTTTTGTTAGAAACAAAACAACAGTTTGGAATCACAACTTTTATGGAAGCAATTGGTTGTTTTGATTTGAAATATCATTTTGGAAATTGTAACATCACAAGTATGAAACAAAAGGTTTGAGATTTGGTTTGAAATTCAAATAGAAAACAAAGGAAAACAAAGGAAAACAGTTGGAAAACAAAGTAAAACAGAGGAAAACAAATGGAAAACAAGCAAAACAAATGCAATGAACATGATGCCATGATGCAAAACAGAAAATAACAGAGAGAAAACATTCTAATGGCTATTTTTCATACTTGGGATGTTACAAAACGCCCCCCCTTGAAGGAATCGCGCCCCGAGATTCCTACTGAGAAAAGAAAAGGTCCGGATACTTCTTGGGAAGATCCTCTTGAGCTGTGACACGTGAAACACATCGTGCACCTTGGATATTTTCCTGGAAGTTCAAAACGATAGGCATTCCTGGCAACGCTTCTGGAAAAATGTCAGGGAATTTGGAAATCACCGGAACATTTTTGAGTATAGGTAGAGGTTTTGCATCGAGGGTGTATAGCTGAAAAGAACTTGATTCATTTGTAGAATAGATTATCTGGCCAGAAGGGTGGAACAGAGTTATTGATTAGACGCCGGTAGCAGAACTGAAGTGGAAAGCAACAACAAGATTTCAACGGACGAAAAGGATGTTGAGAAGAACAGGATAACGAAGCAACATCGAGAAAACGAGATCAAAACACTCCTGAGGTACTACGGAAAACCCATCCGGGCTTCTAAAGGATCAATATCTACTGCTTAAGGAATAGAGGATCTGCTTCCGGGGCTTACACGCCTCCGTTCTCAATCGTGAGTAGTCAACATGATAAATCATGTCCCAACCACCTCCATTCCTATGGTCTAGTAGATATAACCATCCTAGAGGAACCAGGATTCGTGAAATCCTAACTTGAAAGTTTAGATGAGAAGAGAAAACAACGTTGCACTTCCTTACCAGAAAAGGGAGGGTGGGTGGGGAAAGAAGAAAAATGGCAGAATTCCTACTCTCACGTTTCATTTTTCCTATATAGTTACAAAATAGTTTCTAGACTCAACTGCGACCAGTAAAAGGGATCCTACAGGCAGACAGGCTCTGATACCATTTGTCGCACCCGGACTTCTAGGGGATACTCACAGTCCGTTAAACAGTAGATAAATGGCTTACGGGGCATACCGGCACCCGCATCTCAATATGAGCAGGCCAACACGTAAACGTGTGACAACCATTCTCTTACTATTCATCGTCTGCGCAAACCATCCCTTAGAAATCCAGATACTTCCGTTGACGTACTTCAAAACATACACACATGGTACGTCAACGGCATTGGAACAAGTGATATCACAACAGATCTCTACGACACAAAAGATGAAAATAAGTTGTGAATAGCTCTCACTAGAGCAGAGATAGCAAATACAATCATCCAGAGGACACATGTCCCAACAATTCATCATTACATCACAGCGGAAGCATTCAACATGTCTGAGTACAGACAAGAACCAAACAGGCCTAAGAGGCCGGAAACGAAAAGACGGAGCCCATCCACGAAGTCTCGGATCCTGCCCGGGTCCGCTATCTACTCGTCAGCAGTCTCGTCATACTCCACGTAGTAGCCACCATGGGGATCCTCGGAAACGTAGTCTGCGGAAACCACAGCCCCAAAGGGGTCAGTACATAAACGTACTGGCAAGCAAGACTCACAGTTCACCAAAGTGTAGCCCGTCAACACCAAGCACAGATGCCTTGGGTGCAACGGAAGAAAGGGGGATATAAAAGATGCTGCAACTGGCTGCTCTAACCAACTACAGAGTTGATATAACTTCTGGCTATCAGAAAAAGGGATAAGATAGCATATCGTAACCAACTATATCTAACCACCAAACAAACCCATCCTGGATCTCGCCCCTTATCCAAAGAAGCAATCCGAGGATAACTCACACAGTTGGATTAATGATGGATCAAGTTATTGTGTCAATAATCCTATTACTATTCAAGTTATCATTAGTTAGGTGTAAGTTGTTCTGAGTACTTGTTAGCCAGTACTTTCACCAAGTAATCCATAACCGCGGAAAACACGGCTTCTCGAGAAGATTTAACCCTGCAGGGATGCACCAATTTGGCCGTACACGTAAGAATGACCCGCCAGGCGGGGAGCTAACCCACCAAGCGAGGCACTCAACACAACTCAACTCTTCTTCGCATCAAGCCCAAAGAACCACATGCTGTGCGTGCGCGGCTAATCGAGCCCCACGAAGAAAAGGGGACCCTCATAGCACTCTAAGACCACGCCGCCCTAAATGCCGACTACAAAAGTTCCACCCTGGCGCCAAGGGTTCGCACCTGCACATGCATGCATCAAGTGGAAAACCCGAACTAAGTGTGGCGATTTGGACGAGATGCGAATCGAATCAAATTGAGGGGGGCGCCCATACTCGCTTCCCACATGCGGTTAGTGCGCTCATCATGGATCAGTAGACAAGACCCTTTTCCTAATTAGGGTCGACACTAGCAGGCCTCAAAACCACGCCGGGCCTCCTGCCGGTGCCTTATCATCAAATTATTATTACCTCAAAATTAACAGGTTGTTGTTTAACATCGAGCCCCAGAACATAAGTAAAATATGGTAACAGAAATTAACGGGTAACAGACTCGAGCAAAACAACCCTAAGCATGGTAGTAAGACACGGGCTCAAACAACGGGGTTATGGGAGTGGAGGTGAGGCAATATCAGGGTTAAAGGATACATGTGATAGGTTCGTAACAGAAGCAACGATTCATAGGGCTAGAAGAATAGACAACGGAAAGTATCGGTATCCAATGTTGAAAGGAACACAGTGGTTCATGTGAGTGAATACTTGCCTGCAAACTCAGCAGCCTGGTACTGAGCTAGATCCTTAGAAGGGGTGTCGTAAGTATCGTCTGTCTCAACGCCGTCGTATATCCGAGAAGAAGCAAACAAACAACGCAGAGAACAAACAATCAATATCATGGCATAGTGCACAAACAATGGATGATGCATGACCATTTACTTGATGCATCAAAATAAACTAGTTGACAAGATAACAACATGATCAAATGGACCCACATGCAACTTTAGGATTGCATATGGAAGCCCATGGATTATGGTTGAAATAATTGTTTTACAACTAACCATCATGTGTAAGTGAATTAGCATGATGCATGGATGAGGGAAACAGCAAAATAACAACAATAGAACCAATTGGAAATAAGGTTTAACAAGTTTGGAAATTCCTTTATTAAGTTATGGAATTTTGGTTCCTTAAAGGTGTCACCCAAGCATTTGTTGTTTTCACCTATTTTAATTGTTCAAAATAGGTAACAAAGTTCATATTGAAAAGAACACAAAGTTTTGGGTGGAATACATGTTTCACTTGTTGAAAAAGGATTTCAAATAAATTATTTATGAATTAAACAAGTTTAAGCAAGAATTAAATGAATTTAATTCAAACATGAACTTATTTGAATTTTTATTTGTGCACAACATTAGATGAAGTTCATATTTGAAAAGTTTATACTTTTAGGGTTGGAAAACATATTTTATATGTCCCAAAAGAAATTAATTTGACCAAGTTATGAATTTAACAATTTTAAATGATTTAAACAAGGTTTAAATTATTTAACCAATTTTAATTATTCAAAACATGAAAAAAAAATTATATTTGGAAAGGTGGTTTAATTTTGCATGGAAAACATATTTCATTTGTTGAAAAAGGATTTAAAATGAGCAAGTTATTATTTTGGCAATTTTAAATGCATTAAATAAGAAACAGTTGTTTTCAGCAATTTAAATTATTTAAAACAGCAAACAAAGTTGATATTTGGAAAGTACATGAAAAGTTGATTGGAAAACATATTTAGTTTGTTGGATTTGGATTTTTTATGCCCAAGTTATGATTTTTGCAAGTTTAAGTGAATTAAACAAGTTTTCAAATATTGCACCAATTTAAAATATTCAAAACAGTAAATAAATTTCATTGAAAAGGTTGAAAACATGTATAAAATGTTTCATTGAACATTTAGAGCTATCAAACATAATTTTTGGGTGATTATTGAATTTATTATGCAATTTTCCATAATCATTCTTATTCTGCCCTTTTTAGTAAACAGAGGGAAAAATGATCAAAATTTATTCAATTGTGACCAAATAAAATACCAATGTGTAGAGTTTGTTAAGACAAATTTTTAGAGCCCAAGTTTGCTTAAATTGGATGGGTAGAACTAAAGTTATGAAATTCCAAAGTTTCCAAATTTTATTGCATTTTCAGTAATTAATTATTTAGTGCAAAACTTGTTACAGAAACATATGGCAAACTTGACATTAACAGAAAGGGCTCAAAATTATGAATCCACAGTATTTTGAATCGTTCAAATTGGAGTGATATTCAATTTTATACGGATTTTAGAAGTAATTGCTCAGATCTGACTTTCTGAACTTCGGGCAGAAAAAGAAAAACAGAGGTAAAAAGGTGGGGGTGAGGGGGATCGAAACCAGCACCTCCCGTGCGCGCGCTAGGGACAGTTACCACTGCGGTGAGCTATTGATTCGTGATAGGAAGGGGTCTCGGGGGTGGATAAGGTGTAGGTGCGGGTTTTTAACTGAACATGCATATGTCCAGTTCGTCCTAATGTACAGAGCAGGGGGAAGGTCGCCGGCGGGGATCGCTGGGCGCTGTGCTGCGCCGTCCGTGGGGGGTGCGGGTGCTGTGGGGAAGGGAGATGAGGGAGGAGAGCGAGGGGGTAGCGAGAGAGAAGGGAGGCACTCACCTCGAGCTGGTACAGAGGGAGGCGCATGTCATGGCAGGGAGTCGCCGGCGACTTGGCGGCGACGGCGGCGGTGGCACAGCCCCTCCCGGTGCCCACCGAGTGGCCGAGGAGGAAGCCCGCGGTGGGGGGTTTCCATTCCCGCCCTCCGTTCGCCCGGAGGGGGGCTCAACGTCGTCGATCGCCGGAGGGGAAGTGGGAGATGGTACAGGTTCAGACATTCAGAGATACAGAGAGAAGAGGGATGGAGGGGAGGAACAAGATTGGAGGCGGGGGAGAGGGAGAAGAGGAAGAAGGAGGGTAGGGCAGGGGCTAGGGCACCCTAGGGTTAGATATAGGAGGAGGGGGAAGCTCACAGCCGTTGCTCTCCTTCTCTGTATACGTGGCTATGGTGGATGGAGACCGTACAGAGGAAGAAGAAAGGTGGAAGGGGTATGGGCCAAGGGAAAAGGATTTGGGCTGGGCCTCTCTCTCTCCCTGTTAGATTTTATTCTTTTTTATTCTATTTGTTTTTTTTTGCTGCATAGAATTAGGAAGAAAAGGTTAGGGTTTAGGGTTAGGAAAATTCTAGAAAAATTTGTTATGCTTCAAATATGTAATAGCAACACTTGTCAAGTTTGATTTCCAAAAAGTTCAAATTACAAGTGATGTTTGTAATTGATTCAAATTTGAATGAATTGTGAGATTAAGTGATTTATTAAAAACAAATATTTCAAATAGGTTGAACCCTCAATTTTATTTGCAACAAATTGCTTAGAATTGTTTTGTAAATTTCAATAATTTCAAAGGGTTGATGTTTGGAATTTTTGTTTGAATTTGAATAACATATTGAGTTAAGTGAAGGATTAAAAGCCAAAAATTTAAATAGTTGAACCTTAGGGATTTAATGGAAACAATTGATTGAAGGGTTTTGTCATTTTCATAATTTTCAAAAGGGTTGCTGTTTTGGAAATTAATGGAATTTGCAAAGGGTTTGGTATTAAATGAATTTTTGTTAGAAACAAAACAACAGTTTGGAATCACAACTTTTATGGAAGCAATTGGTTGTTTTGATTTGAAATATCATTTTGGAAATTGTAACATCACAAGTATGAAACAAAAGGTTTGAGATTTGGTTTGAAATTCAAATAGAAAACAAAGGAAAACAGTTGGAAAACAAAGTAAAATAGAGGAAAACAAATGGAAAACAAGCAAAACAAATGCAATGAACATGATGCCATGATGCAAAACAGAAAATAACAGAGAGAAAACATTCTAATGGCTATTTTTCATACTTGGGATGTTACACGCGGCCACCTCGAGCCCTTCCGGCTCGATTCCTCCGGCAGGGAGGACCACTACGACGACGCGGAGACGATGAGCACAACGGATGCCGCCGGTGAGCTCCCATTTGGCCGAATCGACGACGAGCTTAACAGCTAGGGTTTGGGTTTGAGATATTTCTTGAGAGAGAGAGGGAGAAGAGCTCGTGGGGTGAGAGAGGGAGCAGGTAAGAGGTATGGAGGTGCACATGGGGGTTCTTATCCACCTTGGTACCTTCTATTCGAAGCCATGAGGTAGGTCACTGCTGCTACAGAGGTGCTAGGTTGAAGAAGGTGACTCAGCTTACATATAGGTCCCTGGCATTTTCAAATAGGTCCCTGTCCTTTCTGAAAAAGGTTGTTTTCACTAGGAAAACAAAGTCAAAATTTAAAATACTTTTGCCAAAAATTCTTATTAGTTGAGTTGCACAACATATGTGAAAAATGGCTCAATTTGAGAAACTTGATAATTCAAAGTTGTTCAAATTTGAATTCTTACATAAATGGACATTGAATTTATTAACCTACTTAGGAGCTTCCAAAAATGATAATATTTGGCACACATTCATTATTTGGTGTGTTCCTTATGTGGTAGAAAATTCAAGTCATTTAGAGTTACTTCATAGAACAAACTTGTTCAAATTTCTAAAAGGTCCTGTCTAGAAAACAGGGGTTTTTGGCAACTTAATCAATTCAAAAACTTGTGCCCTTTTGGTTTTCATCCTTATTTATTATATAGAGAATGTGGTATTTATTTCATGGCATTTTTAAAAAGTTTGTAGAACAAACTTGTTCAAAATCCCAATTGTTGCTGTGGAGAAAAACCATGTTTTCGGGACTTTAATGAATTCAATTTTTGGTCTCCTCTTGTGTGTGTTCCTTATTTTATATAAGGAAGCAATGGTATTAATTTCAGATCATTTGAAGAAATTTTCCAATAGTAACTTGTTTTAGTTTTCTGTTTCTGGAAATATTGGAAATTATATTTAATAAGGCACTTGGCTTTTCTCTATCAATGCTTTGCCAAAATATTTATGTGGCTAGGGATAGCAAGTCAATGCTCTCCAATACTTTTGTTTTTAAGCTTGCAAGGTTGGAAAAACATTTGATAAGATTTTGGTGAAGCATCTAAGAATGCCTCTTTTTCCTGATAATCTTTTAGGGAAATTTATTAAGTGTTTCCTCTTTCTTAATTTAGGTCTTGGAATAATATTCAACAAGTATGATATTCATAAGATAGATTTGGAAAATTCTTTGATCAATATTTACTTTAGAAAATATTGTCAAGGTCATTGGAACAATATGTTGAATATTTTTAGTTTACTGCTTTGCTATCTTTTTAAGTTTGTTTAGTTGCACTCAAACAAACACAACCAAAGTTTAATTGCCAAGCAATTAGCAAAACAACTGTGTTAACAGGTATTCCAAAATTGGGATGTGACAGGTCTTCCCCCCTTAAAAAGAATCTCGTCCCCGAGATTCGCAAGCGAGGACTAAGGGAGGTCCAACAAACACAATGTTAGTGTTGGAGTGCCGGTGCTTCCCCCCTTTGACTTTTCTTGGGAGGCGGGGTACTCCCCTAAATTAGCAAATTCACTTTAAAAAGGTACACCGATACTGTTTTAGGTCCAAAACTTTTGTTTCCTAGTTTGACGAGACCTGACCAGGGTCTCCTCACCTTGGGTTTGGACGATTTAGAAACAAACAAAATTAAGGTTAGTGCAGAATTACCTGGAAATGTACCGTCAATTATTTACATGAGTTCCTAGGTATATCCCACATATTACATACCACATATGGAGTGGTGTACCACTCTCATAACAAGGTATATAAGAAGCTAAAAATATAGCTTGTGGGTGCAAAGGTTAGGTTGCTAAGGTAAAATAAACAGACAGAAATAATACCCATGGCAGTGGTTATTTCTCACCACAAGCAACTATCACTTAATGTGTTCATGATTTTAGTTGGATATTTTAGTTTCATAAGATACTCTTAAGCACAATCATACACAAGTATAAACTCATGCTAAGGTAAAACATTTAAACAAAATCCAATAAGCAAGCAAACAACACCACAGATGAATAGACTATTTATTCACTAGGTTATTGTTTACTAGAGGTTTTGGAACCCATCAATCATGAACAATTAGCAAACAACCAGTAGCTAAAAACAAATTAATCCAATCATAAAGATACTCTAAAATACCATCTTCACACAAGATAAAACTTCTATTACACAGGCATAAAAAAAACAGGACTGCACAAATAACACACTAGTATGAAAAATCTACACCAGCATGCTATAAGAGATAATCATATCCTATAACCATAGAACATGCAACTAAATAATTCATGGCATGATAACAGAAGTAATAACTTCCTAAACATGCTATATCAACACATATACTCATAAAATAAAACGAGGGTAATACTAGAGCAAAAATCACCATTTTCTAGTGGTGAAACTAGTTTCACTCTAGAGAAGCAAACAATGCTATCATGATGTTTAAAAATAAACAAGAAAGTCATGAATATAAGTGTACCTAATAACAGTACAGCAATCCTACTCATGTTAGTAAGCACAAACATCAAAACAATCCCATGATACAACTATTAAACATGCATAAATTAATTCTAGCAATTTATGTTTTTCTTAAACCAATTACTAGCAAACAAGCAAGGTATAACTCACACAACCAGTAGCTATGCAATTAATGAAAATTTATATAAACCTTTTCAAAAATCCATACACTCAATTTAAAATTATTCACAAACAATCTACCAATCAAGAGGAATTTATTTTATTTGCGAACAATTTAATTTTAGCACACGATAGTGAAACATTTCTTAACATGATACCCCTAAGGAATATTATGCTAACAAAAGGATCACACCTAAACATATTAGTATTTACTAATAATAAATAAACTTCTCACTTGCATAAGTGAAAAGAAACAATTATATTTTCCATGGTGGGAAAATAGAAATCAATCACCTAGTGAAACATGCTATTTTCACACATGTGTAAGGTTGGGGATTTTCATCCTCAAGCCAAAATACAATGGGACCAGTGGGCTATGGCCTACTAATACCAAGGAAAAATAGGTACTAAGCCTCTGGTTACTCATGAAAAACTTTGCATACAAGATAAAAATATAAGGCTATTTAATCTAGTGAAACAATGCTAGTGCATAATGATAGCAATGCTTACACATGCTTTACTATTAAGAGACATGCAAGCTAACATAGGTACAAGCATCTAAATAACAGTACCTAAATGGTACTGGACTCAAGGAAAAACATAGCACAAAATCTACTAAGAAAGTATACACAGATCTAGTTCTCACAATACTTCCAATTAATAAACTAGAAGGTAACAAATGTTATTTCATTTTTATTCGAGTTTCCAATCATGCACACACTTTCTAGGGTAGATTTATTGTAAGAAAAACAACATAATAACAAGTCCTAACAACTCCATATAAGTTAGGAAGCAATATTGAATAAAACACAAATTCATTTCAATCAAGAGCACACAAAGGAACAAAAACAGGAAAACTGCTGTTTTCTAGATCTATTATATCCATTCCATCGTTCACTTAATTTCTAAACCCCGAATTCATAGTACCTACAACATCTACTAATATTTGGTTTCCACAGTAGATACACCCGATATCCTATTAACTAGTAACGAATAGGTCATCATCTTATTTTCTCGTGACTTCTCCTTTTTACCAACTAGATTAAAAGGTGTCCTAAGTCACTTAAATCCTTGGTTTAGAAAGAGTTGTCAGTAGTTCGCATGCTTTGGTTAGGTGTCAACCTAAGATTAGAACAAGCATGTTAGTCTTGTTAGCTTTCTATTTAATCATGTTTGTCCGACAAGATACGACTAGTGTCATCGTATGTCGAATATTGAATTGTGCTCTTTGGATTGGCTTCAGAGGGGGTTGCGCATCATGGCATGTGAAGACTTCTTTTTCACCTTTCTCCAGAGGAGGGAGGTATATAACTTTTAAAAGGGGAACTCTTTAGTTTGGTCTTTTAAAAGGGGACATAAAAAAAGTGCAACATTTAGCCAACAGGGCAAAACAAGTCTTTTGCAAACAGACAAAACACAGAGGTTTGGGTCAGTATTGGTTGGGTTTTCTTCACGCCCTTTTCTTCTTTGAAGGTTTTCATTTTTGGAGCTTTATGTGTTGGAGTGCCTCACTGGTAGCAACGCTAGCAGCTCGTGTGGCTTGATGGTCCTCTATTATTAGGCCCAACGGTGCTTTCATTGATTGTGGGGGAGACGGTGGTGGTTCACGACGGGTGGCATTAAGAAGCGAAAACAAGTATACATCTAAGCAACAAATTCTTGTTTTTGAATGCTATACAAACATTTTTGCTTGCAAAAATTTAATAGGAGGCGATTCAAAAACAAGAGAGGGGCAAGCACAAATCTGCAAATTTTGAGCACCCCACAAACATATAGAAGCCTAGATGAACCAAAATTCTACACCACACAATAGCACAAAGTCCTACGGACACACATAAGCAAGCCATAACACACAAGCAAGGCTCCATTGGAGCTACGTCAGGGGATACGACTCATGGAGTTATCGCTAAATTACTCCAAACTAGACTGATCCAAAATCCTAGAAGTGGCTGAAGAACTATATCTACTTCTGACCATCATCACTGTAGAGCTAGGCAAATATTTTGGTCTTCTCGGGACATCGGCAAGTATAAAAGTTTTTGGATGGAAACAAGATAATAGAAGTAAAGTTTCGAGAATACTTTATGCAACAAATTGTTTTTGAAACTCCAACTATTTTCTGGGCAGAAAACTTTAAAGACGAGAGATGTTTCAAAAACAGAGCGGAGCAGTTGCAAACAAGTAAGAAATAAACTCTTAACCGAGAGAGATACCGATTTTGTAAGGCCCGCCCTTCGAACCACTGTTCAAGGACGCCCTTGATATGCATTTAGAATCTTTTGAAAAGATCATAAGGAGGGAAAATATACTAAAATTCCCTTAGATAAAAATAATGTAGATAGTAAATAGGTTTTTACTCAAAAATACTTTTCTTTCCTATCTGACGTCCATGCTAACTAAGGTCTCCTAAGGTCAGGATGGCTCTGATACCAACTCTGTAAGGACCCCAGACCGGCAGTCTGAAACCCTCTGTATGCATACATTCACGATCCCAGAAAGATCAGTCGTGAACAACATACACATTTGGCACACAAAAATACATCATCCATTACACGAATACATAAAGGTATTACATAAAAGATCACATGATCAAGTTTAACGCAACTGCCACAAAGGCAGGCAACTTAACCATCACAGCGGAAGACAATTAAAACACAACGTAGTTGAGCCCAAGTCACGCCTTAACCTACAGGCTGCTGACCCGGAGACGATCCTAGTTCGCAAAGCCGTCAACTCCGTACTTCTCTTCATAGATATCCTTCGGAGGCTCCTTCTCAAAGTCTGGCAAGTAGATACCAGGGGCGAAACCATAATGAGTACATTTGAATGTACTCAGCAAGACATCCATCATGTCACTTACCAAACATGCAAATATGCTTATATGGTGGAATAGGTAGGCTATAAATAGGGTTCACTACTAATGGTGTTCATATATGATGACACCACAGTTGCAGTCAGGTTAATCTGTATCTTCGTTGAAGAAGATACTTCAGAAGAAAATAAAATAATATAGTTTTATTTCTCTTGTAGATATCACATGTACAAGAGGTTTTGTAAAGCTTTGTTAAAGAATATTTTCTCTTTGCAAAACTTCTTGGAATCAGTTTCCAGAATTCTTGCTTAGAGTAGAAAAGGTTTTCTTTGCAAAACATTTTGTTTTGTATAACAACCTCTGGCTTTTCATCATCGACGATACCTCCACGGTATAAGTTTCCATTCCTTTCCGAACTTCACAAGTTCAACACTTCCTTTCCAAAATTCCTTTTCAAAAACTTCCTCTTTTGAAAACATTGACACAATGCTAGCTACATGGCCATTCAACCGTCCATATCTGAGGACGCGGCTATCTCGAAATAGTTTTACTCTGCAGAGGTGTACACATTTCCACTAGATCCAGAATCCGCCATGAAACAACCATGGACTATTCCCAACCTATGAGAACATCAGATAGCTGATCTTGACTATCCACTATGTACAAGATAGTACATGACTATCTCTTCAATTGGGGTTTCCCTCCCTGGCAAGCCGTGTCCCACACCGCCCAAACAGGAGACCCAACTGCTGCATCCGGAGGGAAAATTAATCCCACGCTTTAGATGTCCCGTATCCTCCACTCCTAGCGACATTTCGGTTCGGAGGATCCAATCCCCTATAGTACTTGAGATAGCACACATACTAACCATAACAAGTTTTTAATCAAGCCCCTACCCATATTGGGGTAAAGTGGCAGTACGATAAAGGTTGTCCGGCGAAGACTAGGTTATGTGTCATTTTTGAAAAAACACCATTTTCTCAAAAATGACCACTTCCACATTCCTCCGGAGAACAAGGATCCGCCTTTTCTCCGGGTTTTTCCGTAAAGCCTTTGTTTTGTAGAATCACAATTTTAGGGTGTCCACTTAGGGACTAGTATATTTGATGGTAATAAATACCATATGGTGGCTTATGGGCTTGGTATTACCAAGTTTAACTACTGGCATAATAGTAACCTATAATATAGTATAGTAGTAAATTCCACATCAAAAATAGTTTTGATAATCAAGTTTTTGTAAAACTTCAGAGGTAAAACATGCATGATAGATAATGATAAGTATTGTATCAGCAAGCATCAGGATGGCTTGCCTGGTATCTCCTTGTGTCCCTGGTTTTGGAGTGACTGGAACTTGAAACAGAGCTTCACGACACTTCCTTCCCCTTCGTTTTCTAACGTCGTAAAGAGAATAAAGGACACACATTCAGAACCAATCAAGGCAAGCAACAACGCATAACCATACATACAGCAAGGAAATCTAATAATAACCAATCACACAATTATTAATGG
This sequence comes from Alopecurus myosuroides, assembly GCA_028641055.1. Taxonomy (NCBI): domain Eukaryota; kingdom Viridiplantae; phylum Streptophyta; class Magnoliopsida; order Poales; family Poaceae; genus Alopecurus; species Alopecurus myosuroides. The sequence goes on along the minus strand of CM054061.1, from coordinate 128,378,186 downwards.
AGACAAACAATCAAACAAACCTACTTGGCAGAAATGCCATTTAATAAGACAACTTAAGGTTGGAGGAACATATCTCACAACCTTAATATCATGGATTCAGTGGGTGTGCCACTCTCATACCAAGATATTAATAAACCCAAAATACACTTAGTTTCACAAGGGTGAGACTACTAAAAGTGTATAAAACATGCACAATAATAATCATGGCAATGGGTCTATCAACCACACCACAAAAAGAAAAAGGTAGCTATCTTACTAAGTCTAAATTCACATCAAGAATAACTAAGGCACATGATTTGCAAAAGTTACTTGTACAAATCAGTGAGCCTACACAAGTGTAACAAGGTAATAGACTCATCACAAAACACACAATTTCTCATAGTGAGAACAAACAATGACTAAAAAGGGGGAATTCCTATAGACATGTTTCTACTAAGGGTTTGCTATGCAAGCAAGCATAATAAGTAAAGTACTAAAATGCAACCAAGGAACCATGTTATCATATTAGGAAATGAAAACATGTCCTCATGCAAGGATACACAAATATCTACCAAACACAAGTTGGCAGGAAAAAATAATTCAATACAAAAAAAACTGCTAAGGAAACTAGTGCTACTCAAACATGAAGAATCAATGGATGAATTTCAATCAAGTAATTGAAATACAACCAGAGGGTCCATGTCATAAAAACAGGAGTGAAAAACATCTATACTTTCTATAACAAAAATATCCCATTTAGCAAAAAAATGCATTAATTTGCAGGGCAACTCCTACATACTAGTGGTAATAAAAAGGGCATTACTAGAGGAATCAAACAACACTCAAAAGATGGGTTTTTCCTAGCAAGCCACACATGATTATAACCACTTACAAACATAAGCATACACCTTTTCATTTAGCACTAAAAATCCAAAGAAAAAATACTAGACACTCATTAATTATAGAACTATAGAAAAGAAACACATCTAGTGTGGGGGAAATAATGTTTCCACCAAAAATGCAATGAAACCAGTGGGTGTTCCACTAGCATATCAAGGCATTAAGAGGTCACAAGGCCTCTGGTCATTCTTGCTAAAAATTAACAAAAGCCTAAACTAGCATCTAGTGCAATAACCATACTAGTAGAAAATAATAGGGTGCAAAAATAAGCAAGGTAATGCTACTCATGCTATTGTTTTCACACAAGTGAAAAATCTAGGGTTCAAGTACTCATAAGAACATCATAAAAATGCTACTGGTCCTATGAACACAACCAAAAATATGTGGCTACACAACCACAAATGCCTATGTCAAAAATTCCACACATGAGGGAATTTTTCCATAACATCCTCATAGTCATGACAAAGCTACTCATGCTTCTATACCAACTCAAATTCAAGCTAGCAGAGGTGATAACAACACAATATAAGTACCAACATGGTACTGGATCCAATCAAAAATCCACGTGCTTGCACATAAATTCATCACTCAAAAATCCTATGCAAGTATAAACTAGAGATAAGTAATATGCTATTAACAAAAATCCTATTTCTTCTCAACTCAAGTCCACACAATCTAACATGCTAAAATAGTTAAGTAACACTTAGAAAACAAGTTCACACAACTTTTACATGCTAGAAAACATCATTGCAACACAAAAATATAATCACACAATTTAATTACTTAAAATGCCAAAATGGCAGAAACAAGCAATTTAAAGATCTGTCCACCAAATTTTATATGAGGCTCTAAAAATTAAACCCCACTATGTTTGGATATCCCTAAACATATACAAGACCATCCAATTGAGTTTGCATCAAAAATCATTTTTAAGGGCTTTCCAATGAAATTTGCCTCACTTCATTCTGAGTTGTGAAATAAAAATGGTGCTCATTTTGGTGTTTCTGGTACCTGTTGCCAAAACATTTTTCATTTCACAAATATTCATCCAAATGTAGATCTACAAGTTGGAGGTGGTTTAGATTTTGTTTATGTACCACTGTGAATTTTGGTTTGGTCAAATTCATTTTTTTGGTTGCCTTTTAAGTCCAAAAGTAAACATGTATCAATCTGCAAAAATTAAAATGGAAAATAAACTAGACATGGGCCAGATCCAACAGTGGGCCGGCCAGATCTAGATCCACCGCGGCGGGATCTAGCCCGAGCTGCTGACTCGCGGGCCAGGGCGCCACAGGGCTGCCATGCAGGCGAGCGCAGGGGCCACCAGCAGGTTTGACTCCGCTGCGAGGGGTCAAGGGGCTGCTGACGCCCGCATGACGCGAGTGTGCGTCATCCCGCCGGCGGGAATGATTCCGGCGAGCCAAATCGAGCGAAACCGGGCACCGTTTTGTGATTCGAGGGCATCTACGCGTTGTACTCGTTGCGGGGAACCACCTAGGGTCTGCGCCGTTTCCTGGGATCAACCGGAGGGAGGCCGGCGACAATGGTGCGGCGGCGGCCGGACACGAGCACGGCTCGGCGTCGATTTAGGGGGTTAGGGAGGGGGAAAAAGCACGGCGGGGGTCCGTCTTCTTACCCTAGACGCGCAGGTGGCTCGGAGAGGACGGAGGAGGGTCGTGGCGGCCGGGATTCGTCGCCGGAGTCCGTCGGGGCCAAAGAAGAACGAGGATGGCGCGGCCACCTCGAGCCCTTCCGGCTCGATTCCTCCGGCAGGGAGGACCACTACGACGACACGGAGACGATGAGAACAACGTCTGCCTCCGGTGAGCTCCCATTTGGCCGAATCGACGACGAGCTTAACAGCTAGGGTTTGGGTTTGAGATATTTCTTGAGAGAGAGAGGGAGAAGAGCTCGTGGGGTGAGAGAGGGAGCAGGTAAGAGGTATGGAGGTGCACATGGGGGTTCTTATCCACCTTGGTACCTTCTATTCGAAGCCATGGAGTAGGTCACTGCTGCTACAGAGGTGCTAGGTTGAAGAAGGTGACTCAGCTTACATATAGGTCCCTGGCATTTTCAAATAGGTCCCTGTCCTTTCTGAAAAAGGTTGTTTTCACTAGGAAAACAAAGTCAAAATTTAAAATACTTTTGCCAAAAATTCTTATTAGTTGAGTTGCACAACATATGTGAAAAATGGCTCAATTTGAGAAACTTGATAATTCAAAGTTGTTCAAATTTGAATTCTTACATAAATGGACATTGAATTTATTAACCTACTTAGGAGCTTCCAAAAATGATAATATTTGGCACACATTCATTATTTGGTGTGTTCCTTATGTGGTAGAAAATTCAAGTCATTTAGAGTTACTTCATAGAACAAACTTGTTCAAATTTCTAAAAGGTCCTGTCTAGAAAACAGGGGTTTTTGGCAACTTAATCAATTCAAAAACTTGTGCCCTTTTGGTTTTCATCCTTATTTATTATATAGAGAATGTGGTATTTATTTCATGGCATTTTTAAAAAGTTTGTAGAACAAACTTGTTCAAAATCCCAATTGTTGCTGTGGAGAAAAACCATGTTTTCGGGACTTTAATGAATTCAATTTTTGGTCTCCTCTTGTGTGTGTTCCTTATTTTATATAAGGAAGCAATGGTATTAATTTCAGATCATTTGAAGAAAGTTTCCAATAGTAACTTGTTTTAGTTTTCTGTTTCTGGAAATATTGGAAATTCTATTTAATAAGGCACTTGGCTTTTCTTTATCAATGCTTTGCCAAAATATTTATGTGGCTAGGGATAGCAAGTCAATGCTCTCCAATACTTTTGTTTTTAAGCTTGCAAGGTTGGAAAAACATTTGATAAGATTTTGGTGAAGCATCTAAGAATGCCTCTTTTTCCTGATAATCTTTTAGGGAAATTTATTAAGTGTTTCCTCTTTCTTAATTTAGGTCTTGGAATAATATTCAACAAGTATGATATTCATAAGATAGATTTGGAAAATTCTTTGATCAATATTTACTTTAGAAAATATTGTCAAGGTCATTGGAACAATATGTTGAATATTTTTAGTTTACTGCTTTGCTATCTTTTTAAGTTTGTTTAGTTGCACTCAAACAAACACAACCAAAGTTTAATTGCCAAGCAATTAGCCAAACAACTGTGTTAACAGGTATTCCAAAATTGGGATGTGACACTACACGGCTTGGTCTGCTCAGGATAGCACTCCCTGGGAGCACATTGAGGCTGCGCTCCGGTCTACTCAGGCTACTACTTCTGGAGCTGCTGATGATGAGGAGGATGAGGACGAGGCGTCTGATGCTGAGCACAAGGCTGAGGGAGAGTCCGAGGAGTCTGCTGGTGAGTCTTCTGAGCACTCTGATGCTTAGACCGAGTCTGGGACGTTAGATTAGTTATTTCCCTCCTTTTGGTGTATCGATGCCAAAGGGGGAGAAGTAGCTATTAGACTACGGGATTTGCATGGGTTCGGGCACAAGCGTATGCTTTTATCATTTCTCGAGAGCTTGTGTCCATTTAGTATTCGTTTTTCATGAACTTTGCTCGTTTATTGTCTCGTTAAAACTATGTGTGCTATGGTGTGTGAGACTATGTTGGTTATATGGATATTATCGTGGATTATCTATGTTAGTGGTTTTATGGTTATCTATCTTATATGTTGAGGATATTATCTATTGTTGTGCTTGGTTATTCTTGGATATATTATCTTCGCACAAGGTATATACTTCTATCTTACACTCAACATATTGGTGATATTGGTTCGTTGACATGTTTGCTACTTGTTGGAAATTACTCCCCATACATCATTGCATCTATTTGCATTTGAGGCAAACAAAAGATATGCATAGAGATAGGGGGAGACGTTTCCATCATGTTTCAAACATGTTCTTGTCAAGGTTTTATTGCAAATCTTAGTATTGTCATCTAACACAAAAAATGGGGAGATTGAAAGTGCATTTCGTTTTCCCAGTGTTTTGTGTGTTAGTTAACAATACTAAGTACATTATTTATCGAGGTGTTTAGCGTGCAGGTGTTATACTTAACATCGGCATCGATCACCGAAAAGTCGGTGAAGATTGGCCTGAGAGTTTTGGGACAGAACCCAACCCGAATATTGGTAACCGGATTTTTCAGAGAGAGCCGAATATTCCGGGTGCTGATGAAGGTGCGCGAAAATGGCTAAGGACTGGAAGTTTTGCGCACTGGAGTCAACTGGATTATTCGGACCGGATTTTTCATATCGGACCGGATATTCCGGGTGTTGATGAAGGAGCGCAAAAATGGCTAAGGACTGGAAGTTTTGTGTACTGGAGTCAACCGGATTATTCGGACCGGATTTTTCATATCGGACCGGATATTCCGGGTGCTGCGAAAAATGGCTAAGGACTGGAAGTTTTGCGTACTAGAGTGGACCGGATTATTTGATCCGGATTTTTCATCTCGAGCCGGATATTCCGGGTACTGCGCAAAAATGGCTAAGGACTGGAAGTTTGGCGTACTGGAGTGAGCCGGATTATTTGAACTGGATTATTCCGGAGGAGCCGGATAATCCGGTTCAGATCTGCGGGACTGCGTGAAGGAAGCTGACCGGATATTCCGGTCCAAACTTGAACCGGATATTCCGGTCCCCTTTTTCCTGCACAACGACTAGTTGTGAGGAGGGGCTATAAATACCCCTCCTCTTCTTCCCCAAGATCTAGTTCTTCCCCTTAGCATTTATGAGCATTTAAGAACTCACCAAATCTCTCATTACTCCCAATCCCTCCACCCAATCTTGAAGATCTTTGGAGGATTGAAGGAGAAGGCCCCGATCTACATCTTCACCGAGCCGTTCTTCATTTCCCCCTCTCTAGTTTGAGGGATCTAGCCTAGGGTTTCCTCTTGTGGAGAACCTAGGCATCTTGATACTTGTTGGTGTTTCAAGAAGAGTTGGGAGCCCCCAATTTAGTTGTGGGTGTGTGCCCCAAGTTGTTTGTAAAGGATTCGATCCCTGCCTCAAAGGGGTTCTATAGTGGAAGGTGAACTAGGCCTTTGTGGCAGAGTTCATCGAAGAATAGGGTGATGCCTTAGTGGCGTTGAGTAGGCCTTTGTGGCGAGCTCACACCCCTCCAACGAGAAGTACTCCCCTAAAAAGGAGGAACCCGGAAATACATCGTGTCTCCGTGTGCTCCCATCGGTTACCTCGTTCCTCCCTCTCTTTACTTACTCGTACTTGTTCCATTAATTGCTTGCCTTGTCATATAGGTAAATTCACCACTAGTTGCACTATCTAGAGAATTTACCTTCTTGTCAAGCCTAAACTTTAAGAAAAATTAAAATTGGTCGTAGCACCTATTCACCCCCCCTCTAGGTGCCCATACTTTGCTTTCAAACGTCTTCCCTATAATGCATAACGATTGCCCTATAATAGGGTGGCTGTTGGATATGCTCTTAGATGCACTGATTCAGGTCACCAAAAATAACCAACGGATGCATGAGCGCCGGTGACATCTTGTCGAACAATCGACAACTTAGTTATACCAAGCTAATTGGCGCCCTAAAACTGGTCGCTTTTGCTTTGACCATGTCCTAATTAATTAAGGACGGTGATGATTCCATTAACTGGGATTACATGCTCTGAGATCTCCGTAGATTGAAAGGGAGGTGATGGTTCCATTGATTAGGGTACCAGTCAACTTCTAGGAACCTGTCTTGATGTTCTTATTCATTTTTGTTTGGGATTTTTACAGGTAGCGACGTGTTAAATTAGGTGAGTTTGGAAGGTTTTCCCTCTCCTCTCCTCATAACTGCCATATGCTGATGGGAAAGAAAAATATCATATGAGTCGTTGCTTTGGAGGAAGATGCAAATGCTTATTCTCAGTGACAACCAAAGAGCTGTATGTGTTTGAACTTTCTTCTTCTTAACAATTATCATCTCTTGCTTAACGCAACTACAAGATACAAACATTTTTTATGCAAATGAAAGGCTTTGATCCTAAATAATGCGAATGGATTAATAATTTATTAGTAAAGGTAGTATAGGTGTTAAAGTTAAGTATAACATTGGCCATTACTTTCAAATTAGAAATAGGTTGAGACAAAGAGACCCTGCTTTCCCTATCTTCTTTAATATTATTGCGGACATGCTGGCCATCTTAGTTGCTAGAGCGAAACAAGATGGCCCAGTAAAGGGGCTCATCCCATATCTTGTTGAGGGGGAGTGTCTATTCTACAATATGCAGATGATACAATTATTTTTATGGCTTATGATACACAAAAATCTCTGCTCGCAAAAGAAGTGAAACATTAACGAGGCAGAAGTGGTTACTCTTACTAAGGAATGCGGTGCAGTCATTCAAAATAAGCTACCTCCCAAGTTAGAGGACCCAGACAGTTTCTGTATTCCATGCTTGATAGGATCTAAAAGTTTCCCTGCTTTATGTGATCTTGGCTCTAGTGTGATTCCCCTCTCTGTCTGCGAGGCACTACCTTTGGGTGATGTATGGCCGATTACCATGACTCTCCAGCTTGCTGATCGCACTTATCGCCATCCGGCAGGCATTTTGGTTCACGAAATTAACTCTCTATATTTTTTTTAGCAAGTCTCTAACTTCAAAATTAACTTTCATAAGAGTGAATTTTTCTATTTTGATTAAACTAGAGAAGTAGAAGATCAATATAAATAATTATTTGGATGTGAGATACTTGGGAGTTCCATTTCACTTTTAGAAAATAGAAAAATGGAGAATGGAAACCGCTTGAATATAGATTTGAAAATAAGCTGGCATGTTGGATGGGTAAATTATTATCATACAATGTCGCTTGGTCTTCATTAATTTAGGTCTTACTAGCCTTTTGATGTTTATGTTGTCTTTCTTTTAAAAACTACCCAAAACAAGGAGGCCATCTTGATTAAATAATTTGATCTGATCAAGATGGCATTCCATGGAGGGGAGTCAACCCTTTGGTCACTTTCAGGTTTATAAATTGGTCATACCTACTATAAACTAGCGAGATGAGACTAAACATCCCACCACGTGTGATTAATTAAGCAGAGAGAGAAACATCTATTTTCTAACGGGCCCATTTTTCACACGCCATGGCCCACCATGTATATTTGAACAGGGTCCATTTTCTCACATGGATCACACCAAACCTTGATTTTTGTTAACTCGTCAAATTTATTTAAAAGAACTACACCAAGCTTAGACTCGCCATCTTGATAAGCCTAGCGAATTAACCCCAGTTTTACTTTCGGTTTATAAATCGGTCGTACCAACTATAAACTAGCAAGGTAGGATTAGACATCCCACCTCGTGTGAATAATTTGGGCTCCTGAATAATTAAGCACAGAGACAAACCACAGTGAGGTCCCACTCGTCATGCCACCACACACTGTCTATTTTTCTCATGGCCTATTTTCTCGCATGGGTCGCCTCTTAATTAATCAAAGAATTTATTTTAAAAATAAAAAAAACTACCCCATGCCTACACCGGCCACCTAGATTTTGATCAAGATTACTAGTTAGAGGCATAGGGAGTTGTTAACCCTGTTTCACTTTCAAATTTATAAGTTGGTCATACCCATTGTAAACTAGCGATGTGGGACTAAACATCCCACCTCGTATGACTAATTGAGCAGAGATAGAAATCACCGTGAGGTCCCACTCGTCATGCTACAGCCCAACATCGATTTTCTCAGTGCCTATTTTTTCTGATGGGTCATCAGAGGCCATGATTTTGTTTGACCCGACTCTGAACTCTAGCCTGCACCCGTCGTTAACTAAAAAACATTAAGTATATGCGAGATAGAAAGATTTGGGAACATTGTTGCTTGTGTAAAATAAAGGCACAACAACATAACAATTAATCATCCACATTTGGCTTCCTTTAACTGTTTGTGTATCTTCTTCAATCCCCCTTTCAGTTTTGCATTCTCGTCGAACAGCTCTGTACCCAATATTAAGGCTATGCCCCCCCAAATTCTCCACATAAAGCACCAATTTGAGCTCCAGGGTTGCCCCCACCCCTCTCCAAATCAATTGACCCCTCCAACTGAAGTCTCTCATGCAAATCAGGGAGAAGTTAGTGCAAACGACTTCGAGAGAACTCAAATCTAAACTTTCATGCCACCGTCTGTGGCTTGCTCCGTCATCTCACCATACCGTGGCCATGATGGGTGTGAAGCCAAACTAGAGCTAGGAATCTCTCACAAGCCGGCGTTGCTGCGCTTCATCGCCGGAGTAGAAGAAGAATAGGGCGGGGGAAAGAAAGTTGGAGGAAATGGCACGGGCGGGCACATGGCTGGTTTCGGCTCCCGTCTTTTACATGGATAACTCTGAGGTGGATAAGTTGTGGGTCCCGCGCTAGGTGTATAAGTTGTGGGTCCCTCGCTGGATGGATGAGTGGTGGGTCTAGCGCTTGGGTGGATAAGTGGTGGCTCAAACGGGCAACCTCGGTTTACATAATCCAAAGCTCTAACAACGAGTGTTGACTTGTTTCTTAAGTTTAAGCGCTAAAGAGGGCAGATCGGGACTTGGCTATTTGTGCGCGAAAAAAAGTCGCATGAGAACTAGTATGGCCAACTACATCAATGCTCTTCCAATAGACAATAAAGACGTCACACATAAACTATCGTCTCATTAGATGGAGTACTTCAAAAATTGTCCTCCAATTCTCTTTTTTGGTATGGTGGTACTTTAGGGATGAAAAAAAAGGGTGGGTAATATTATAAAATCCACTTTCAACTAGTTTTAAAAAGGATGGGGAATATTACAAATCCACTTTCAACTACTCCTATAATGGACCGATACTTTTCAACATGATTAAACTGGTAATTTTAACCGTGAAAAAAGAATAACACGGAGCTAGTACTAGCTTATGCCCATAGACCATTCGGAAATGAGAGAAATTTCACTCCATCGACTGATAAAGAAATCTTCCTCCGTATCAAAATGTACTACCTCCGATTCGAATTAATGGGCGCACATTTACACAAGGCTTAGGCAAAATTTTGGCTAGCCCTCCACCCATTAATTCGGATCGGAGGGAGTAGATGTTTTAGCTTTTTTAGACAAAATGTATACGGAGGGAGTAATTCCTAGCTACTCCTCCATTCTCATTGAAGAGTAATGCTACATCTACGGGAAGGATTTACGGACTGCGAGGTTACGGACGGAGCTGTCATGCTGTGATTGGAAGGGGATGGGCCCACCCAGCGAAATTCAGGCAGGGAGATTAAATCTGGGAAAGACACCTATGTCCGTAGGTAGAATTCTGTAACAACCTGTCCGTAGGTGTAGGATTTCTGCTCATTGAACTACTTACGTTATCTGGTCATGCAACGAGCTCGCGTGTCTCCTCCCCTGATTTCCCGCCAATTCCCTATCTGGAATCGCTTAAAAAGACAGTGTGGGATTCCACAGTGAAACATGCCTGATGTGGCCGCGCGGCTTCCTCTCGAGTCTTCTCCTCCGCGTGACCGCCGGCGCCACTGACCGTCACGCCTGCGCGCGCATCCATCCGCTCCTTGTCAAGTCCGGGCACGCCTCGGACGCTCGCTTGTCCACCGCGCTCGCCGACGCGTATGCCAAGTCCGGCCTCGTCAAACACGCGCGCAGGGTGTTCGACGAAACGCCTCGCAGGGATCTCGTGCTCTGGAACGTCATGATCTCCTGTTACTCCTCCCACGGCCTTCTCCACCACTCATGGGCGCTCTTCGTCTCCATGAGGAGGATCTCCGGCCTCTCTGGCGACGGCTTCACCTTCAGCGCCTTACTCAGCGCACGTGCTCCATCATCTTCATGCATTCACCACCTGGGGCTCCTGGCGCATGGCCTTGTTCTCAGGCTGGGCCTCCACCTGGACCTTGTTGTCGCCACCTCACTCCTAGACATGTATGCCAAGTGCGGTCGGGTCGCTGACTCTCGCCGGGTGTTTGATGCCATGCTGCTCAGGAACTCCGTCTCCTGGAATGCCATCATTGTCTGCTATGGCCAACATGGCGGAGGCAAGGAAGCACTGCAGATTTTCGTGTCCATGCTCAGGAATGATGATGGGTGCTGCTGTCGGCCTGACGAGCTCACGCTTGCCAGCTTGCTTAGTTCCTGCGCCAACATGGCGGCTGCCTATGAGGCTACCGAGCTTCATGCTTATGCCTGCAAAAGGGGCTTACAAGGATACCTGCAAGTAGCCAACGCTCTGATCATGGCCTATGGTAAGAATGGATTTCTTCGACAAGCAACACAAACATTTGCTACCATCCAAAACCCAGACATAGTTTCATGGTCATCCATGGTTTCATCTTTCGCATTCCTTGGGTGTGCCAAGAGCGCAATCCATGTGTTTGAGAGAATGCTCCATCGAGGCGTGCGGCCTGATGGCATTGCGTTTCTTGGAGTTATATCTGCCTGCAGCCATGCAGGGCTCATTCAAGATGGCCTAAAGTATTTTCTTCTAATGACGACGGATTACCAAATTGATCCATGTCCGCAGCATCTTGCTTGTCTGGTTGATCTCCTTGGAAGGGCTGGCAGGGTTCAGGACGCCTACAAAGTTTTACTCAACATCTCCTGCCAAACAAACACTGATGTTATTGGAGCTTTCCTTGCTGCCTGCAAGACGCGAGGCAACATTGAGTTGGCAAAGTGGGCTGCTGATAGACTACTCAGTCTAGAGCCAAACGAGCCAGTAAATTACCTGCTTATATCCAATGCATATGCTGCCGCAGGAGCTTGGAGTGAGCTTGCGAAGGTAAGAAGTCATATGAGGAACATGTGCGGCAACAAGGTGCCTGGTTGTAGCTGGATAGAAGTAGGTGGAGAGGTTCAGACATTTGTCTCCAATGATATTTCGCTCCAACGATCAACAGAGATGCGACACATGATGGACCTTATTGTTATATTCGTGGAAAAAGAGTGGAAAGAAGATGTTCTTTGCAAGGATCCAGATTCAATTTCAGAATGGTATTGACATGTTATTACAAATATATAAGGGTTAACTGACATCTGCAGTATATTTTCTCAGACCTTTTACTCTGTGGCAATGTAACCATTCTCGGGTAACTTGAAGACATCTTCATTACATGGTTGTTACATCATTTCACCATACATTTAATATGAATGTATTACAAAAAAAATGCATTGGACAGGTTATCATCAAGACAAAGATAGGATACTCAAACCCCCAGGAAGGCAGAAAGGATTCTCTTGGTTATGTAGTTATGCTTATGTAAGTATATCAGCAATCATATATCTTTTATTGCAGTGATACGATTTAGTACTTTTCATGAACCTCTGGATGTTGCGCACAAATTATTAGTAATGCATTAAACAAATGAAAGCTATTGCGGTGGACAGGAACTAGTACTGCGCAAGCGATGCGGTGAATGGGATGGTGATTCTCTGATGGCAAAAGCGAGGAGGGTTAGCAGGTCACCGAGGTGATTCGTGATCCCAATCTACCACTTCTGTCCCTGAGACCGTGGTGGCTGACAGCCGTGTTAGAATATAACTCGCCCTTGCAAGATGGTGGAGCGAAGACTATCCTTGAATAAGGTGTATGTTATTCTGTAGTTATTTGGTCTATTTAGTTCATGGTGCGCTCATATAGATCTGAGCTGCAAATAATAGTGAGCAGAATCTGCAAAGGTGCTGGAGAACCATTTCACTTCTCTTGGTTCTTGTTGTACCACTGGTTCCTTGCCAACTAGGGATTTTACATTCACACTCGCTATCCTGATAAATTGAAGTTCTGATAGTAACTGTTCATAGCTCTATCCTATTTCAACATCTGTATTCAGCAATGTAGCTGCAACATTTTTCTTGGTCAAGGTAGAGTGAGAAAAAGAAGGATTTTCCGGCCTGTCGGTGCTTTGTTTAATTTATACCGGCTAGGGTATGTTGGTCCTGTCTGCACTAATTTTTGGTTTTCAGCGTTCCTGCAGTTTAATCACAATTTCTATCATAGCTGGGAGTTCTGGCGATACTTCCCTCCCTGAAGTTTTTCTGGTTTTGCTTTCTTCCGTTCAATTCCCATAGAAGGTTCAGCAATGGAGCGAGCCCCTGCAATAATTGATGCTTGTTGCTGGGCAGCAACGGGAATGTAAGTCTGCACAAGCTCATGTTTCACTGTTTCAGATTTTTTTTTTGCTTAGGCGAATGCACAGTTTGTTATCTACACTGTGCTAGCCACAAGCGCTAAACGACGGCCCAAACAAGCAGTGCACTAAAATAGAAGCTCTAACTGGTCCCAGAACTACTGAAGATACCTAGTTGTAATGACACGATTTCAGTTATTCTTTTCCATAGTGCTTGAATGGTCCGGAAACACGCACACCTCCTCATTGTGCCTGGGTGTTAATACTGGACTAATGGCCCAGTTAAGCTGAAAGTGGCGTTCCACCCATGCAATCCACATGATGTGGCATGGAGGAAACAGGGACACATAACTGCAACCGCACAAGGTTCAGACACCGCAGCACACAGAGGGTAGCCACCTGTATCCGCGATACTTTAAACATCCTGGCACCAGTTGCTCGTGGCCATATGATCGGACGCGACGCCGGTGGGTGCGAGGTTAGAAGCGATCACACGGCCATGCGTCTCATCTACAGCGCAAGACCGACACTAGCCCTCCATTAATTCCAACGGCACAAGAGTCGGGCGTCCATTCGAAGGTGCCATCCCCGAGCGAGATGGCACAGGAATGTCACGTCGCTTTACGAGGATAAGCACAGCTAGCGACAACTGAAAAGGTCTGAAAGAGATGTTGGTCTCATGCATGATCTCATCTCAGGACGCGAGCTGAATGCAGAATGCATGCTCGTCTCAAAGATTCTCAGCATTGCATGCGAATCGTGTTGAACCTTTTCTGCAACGACACGGTTGGGAATTTTTTTTTCTATGTGACGAACGTCTCATGTAGCAGCAAGCGTGGCGTTGTGATCAGAGATATCAAGAGGGCGATGGCTGAGTTCGAGACGGTGGCTATTTATCATATCAATCGTTTGCTTAATACTTCGGCACACATTTTACCTCGTCGAGCTGAACAATTTGGTTCTACTATTATCCGGAATGGGGGTCCGGAATGCATTCGTGACTCTCTTTGTAATGATTTAATGTGATCAATAAAAGTTCTGAAGTTTCAAAAAAAAAAGGCGTGGAGTCTTAACCGCCGAGGAAACTTTTGTTTGGCCTCTCAGCAGATAGCCCGTGTGTGTTGATATCACGCTGGCAGTGATCTTGAGGCTGCGAGAGGGCGACAGGTATCGTGTCATGTCCCAGCTCTGCCCGCCTCTGAGTGCTGCATAGGCATAGTGGAACGAAGGAATGAATAATGTGGAGATCAGTAGTACAGTTCATTCCTCCTGCCAATCATGGGTGATCTGGGTGCGGATTAGAAGATTGGAGCTGGAGATGGCCCGATCCTAACCACACGGCCGGGGAAGTGGCACGTACGTAGGAGGGCACATGTAGCATGTTCCGATGGGGCAACAAAAGGCTCACCAACAACACAAGGTTTGCGCATACAAGTTAACTGTCAGCGATCCTTAATTAGTGAACTCACTGGTTTAGTACTGTACGTGAATGAGAGTAGGCTGAGCGAGGAGTGACGTACGCGAGCGCATGTCAACACCGGGGCATGGCCCTTCAACAAGAAAGAAAGAAAGAAGAAGAAGCAAATCATTCCTTGCATTAATTGCCGCTCTTATTGGACTTAATCAAGAACACCGTTTGACGTCAGATCAATCCAGAGGAGTGCCATGTTAGGAAGCAAATCGCAGGACACGTATTGTACCGATACCTGGGGTTTTACGGTTTCGTAGCGTGTAGCAACGCCTCTCAATTATAATCTCACGTCACAAGACAGTGATCCAAGGCGTCCACCACAGCCACACGTGGCTATTTAAAATGAACTAATCAACAAAACATGTATGTATTACGCACGTAAATAAACATTATTAAATAGCAAGTTGCATGACGTCAACCGATGGAGATTTGCTGTCACCGTAACAATTTTGAAAAGGGACAAGCTAGCTCACTGAAAGTTAAGTTAAGCATGGAAGAAATAAGGGAGATTGAGAAAGGGTGGGCATGTATATTCTGCTGGGATAATCTTGTTTTGTGTGAGTGAGGTTAGCCGCCCATGGCAGTGGTGCATCGCACACTAGCTAATGCGGCTAATTAAGTGGATCTTTTTTCCGATCTGGTGTGGCGTGCAGCGTGTACTGAGACGGCTGGGATGATTGGAGTTTGCATTATGTGCTGGGCTTTATTCTGGCGCACGCGATCGAGCGGAGCGGTCGAACCCCCGTCTGGTCAGCTGAAGCCGACCTGTGGCCCGACGGAGAGCGACCCACGCATATATAGTTGACCTGACCGGATCGATCCAGACGCACCATCTATCGTCCCACATGCTGTACTGGCCGGTGATCTTAGCTTAAACCTCAGCTACAATTCAGGAGGAGTTTGATCGAGTCGATATCATGGTATGATTAGTGCAGCTTTCAAGCCCCCCACCTGATGGCCGATGAGGTATATATGTTATGGGTCTTACACCAACCTCGATTAATGAAGACAGTGCAACAAACCTGCACCACACGAACCACGCCATCTGTACAAGCCGTACGTGGCTATGATACGATGAGACCGGCCGGTCCTCCTTCCGGCATAATCGCACGCGTCTCGCGCTAATTAAACCGGATCGCCAGACTAGTTCTTCTCACCGGGCAAAGCAACCAATAATCAAAACACAGAGAAAATTAATGCATGCTAATTGACTACTCCAGTTAATTAGTTGATCTAGTTAACTAAGCTGGCGTGTTACTTTCTCACTTGGTACAATGGTTCGATCGAGCCATCGTGTTATAGATGTTTTTTCTTCTCCGAGCGATCGACAGATCGACAAGGAAAATGACTAGTCAATTAGTGATAATTGACTAGTTCGTCTCACCGGGCAACCGTAACAAACCAAATTATCAGAACACAGAGAAAATTAGTGATAATTGACTTGTTAATTAGTTAATCCAGTTAACTAAGCTGGCGTGTTACTTTCTCACTTGGTACAATGGTTCGATCGAGCCGCCGTGTTATGGATGCTTTTTCTTCTCCCACCGGTCGATGGACAGATCGAGAAGGAAAATGACGTACTTTTCTCTTGTCTCGTATATGAGGTTCGTGGCCCCGTGGACGGAACGTCCATGTCTTTCGTAAGCTAGCAAATCCTTGACGGGTGACGGCGTATGTACCGGAGTGTTTAAGAGCATAGCACCCGACAATGTCTTAGTGGCATATGAGAGTGTGCATGCTATGAGAAGGAAGAAGAAATGCAAAAAAGCCTTTTGTGCGGTTAAATTAGACATGATGAAAGCGTATGATCGAGTGGAATGGCACTATCTCGAGGCGATGTTACTGAAATTGGGTTTTGATGACAACTTCGTAAGGCTAATTATGAAATGTGTGTCATCTGTCCGATTTGCAGTCAAAGTTAATGGGGAGCTTCTACCGTATTTTTCCCCGTCGAGGGGATTGAGACAAGGTGATCCGATGTCACCTTATTTGTTCCTGATTTGTGGAGAGGGTTTTACAACTCTGCTGAATAAATTTGGTACTCACATTGACAGAGGCATTAGAGTGAGTTATAGATCACCATGGGTGAATCATTTATTATTCGCAGATGACAGTCTCATTTTTATGGAAGCATGTGCAGAAAGTGCGGATCGGTTGACTGCCATCTTGGATATATATGCTGAATGCTCGGGTCAGAAGGTTAACAAGGACAAAAGCTCGATTTACTTCAGTCCGAATGCATTGCAGCCTCTAAAGAATTTAGTAAAACATACCATCGGTATTGCTGTGGAAGCCTTCTCTGAAAGATATTTAGGGCTTCCAACGGCCGTGGGGAGGATTACCAGTGGTACGTTCGACCATATTGGTGAACGTTCACGGGGATGTATGCAGGGGTGGTCGGAGCGCATGCTTTCAAGTGCAGCTAGAGAAACTCTTCTCAAAGCTGTGATTCAAGCTATCCCAACTTATGCAATGAGTTGTTTTAAATTGACAAAGAAAGTGTGTAAAAGTTTAATGGCGGCAATGGCAAAATTTTGGTGGAGTAGCTCTGTGGATAGAAAATCTTTACACTGGCTCTCTTGGGACAAATTGGCTGCACCAAAGGTCAAGGGAGGCATTGGCTTCCGAGATTTCGAGCTATTTAATTTGGCTCTCTTGGGGAAGCACGGCTGGCGATTTTTGACACATCCAGCCTCTCTGTGCGCTAAGGTGCTAAAAGGTAAATATTTCCACGACACTGATTTCATGCATGCATCTGTTCCTCGAAGTGCTTCATCTACTTGGAGGGCGATAGTTGCTGGACGTGCGGCCCTGGAGTTGGGCCTAATTAAGAGAGTGGGCGATGGCTCCTCAATTTCTACCTGGGAAGATAGATGGATACCTGGTACATACACGCTGAAACCAATGGGACGACTAGGTACACTTCCACTAGAAAAAGTTTCTGACTTAATTGATCAAGAGTCGAGAAATTGGAAAATCAATGTTGTGAGGGAGAATTTCCTCGCTCCAGATGCGGACGCAATTCTGAATATTCCGCTACGGAGTATTGGAGGGGAAGATATTTTTGCTTGGAACTTTGAGAAGACGGGGATCTATTCTGTTAAATCTGCATACCGTGCCTTGGTGACTCAAAAAGAGCGTTCGGCTCTGGAGGAAGGGCGGGGTATTGGAACTTCAGTGGCTGATGAACAGATGTGGAAATCCCTTTGGAAACTCAATGTTTTGCCGAAGGTCAAGGTTTTTTGGTGGCGGGTTATCAGAGGTATTCTACCGGATGCTTTTACCCTGAAACATCGTCATATTAGAGAGCTTAGCAGATGTGATATCTGTCTAGCTACCGATGAGACTTTAATGCATGCGTTGATTTCATGCTCACATGCTCAGAGGTTTTGGGATGAGGCGAGGAAGCTGCTGGATCTAAAACTTCCTAGGCTGCATCACAGTACTTGGTCACGGGACATTTTATGTGACCAAATGTTTACTAGTACACAACGGGTGCAAATAATCAGCATAATGTACTCTATCTGGTCTTCACGTAATAGAGTAACACATGATGGTGATAAGTTTGATCCTTATCATTCGCTCAAGAAAATCAGAGAAGAATTACAGCTGATCGATTGTCAGAAAGGAAAGGCAAAAACCATTCTGGGACAGAGTTGGCGACCTCCAGATCCGGGATGGATTAAAATTAACACAGATGGTGCTATCAATGAGGAAGAACACAAGGGTGGCGGGGGTGGCGTTGTCTGGTCTCACATGTCTTTCATTGGTGCATGGAGTAAGCCTATGTTGGGTGTTTCTGACCCACTTATAGCAGAAGTTATGGCCTTCCGTGATGGAGTAATTTTCGCAAAACTGCGTGGTTATTCACATGTGGTGATGGAGACAGATTGCTTAGAGATTCTTAATCTCTGGAATTCGCGTCAGGTTGATCGCTCAATGGTGGCGCCTATCTTGGATGAAGTTGGGGAGTTGGTTTCGGATTTTGATTCATTCTTAGTACAGCATGTTAGACGGTCGGCAAATAATTCAGCACACCTGTGTGCAAGATTCGCTTGTACGCAGGGGGTGACTAGTACCTGGCTAGATGAGAGTCCAGCTTTTCTTGTAAACAGTCTTCAGGCTGATTGTACCGGAACCTTGACTTAATAAAGCTCCCGAAATTCTACGCAAAAAAAAAACGACTCTCGATGGCCCCACATTGGAGGTCTAAACACAAAATTTAGGCACCCTCCAAAAGGTCGGCCCTACCAAATTTGTGTCCGGGACCCTCCAAGAGACTCATCAAACTTGGGACCCGTCTAGAGGCGCCGACCATTGTCCGGGCAGCCCACCGATAGGCGGGGCCAACTCGTCATAGACACAAGGTGGCATAGACCGGTAGTCATTTACCCCCACCCTCTGGTGTCGTTTCATCTTGCCGTCGATTCGCACCATCGTCGTCACCCTTGTTGGCTCCATCTCCCCGCAGGAGTTGAGCACGTAAGTGCGCAGCCGCTCTCCACTGGTTCCCGTCGTTGTTGTGCGCCGCCGTAGGTCATTCAGCCGGATCCGCCTCTTCCCCGCTGCCACCCCATATGTAAGGTGTTCGACCGTTTGCTCAAGATTGATTGACCGGCCCTTGCTTCTCTGGTTTAATGCTAATGTTCCGTTCTTGTCCAATAGGGTATAGATAGTTACAATGATGTCATGTTTTGCCAAATGAATGAAAGGAGGCCGCCCTTCCAGACGAAGATGAAAATCAGATGGTCATGGACGCTCTTTTAGAGGTACTCGTCAAGGAATCCGATCCCAAGCATGGAGAATCAAGGAAAGGCGCAAGGCGAACAAGAATTGACATAGGACAACTGGCCACATGCTATTATTCAATGAGTATTTCTCGGAGCAGCCGGTAGACCAAACCCATGAATTTTGCTGGCGTTTTAGGGTGAAGAGATAAGTGTTTAGGCGAATCGTGCATGGTGTTCGGTATTATGATGACTACTTATAGCTGAAAAGGGATTGCACCAGGCTTCTTGAATTTTCATCCCTTCAGAAATGCACAGTTGCCATACAATGTCTTGAATATGGAGTTCCCGCAGACTCATTGGATGACTATATCTATATGTCTAAAACAACCGCCATTGAAGCCACATTCCTGTTTTACATGGCAGTAGTGACAGTGTTTGGTCCCGATTATCAGAAAGCACGAGATGTAGCAGACACGACTCGTCTCTTAGCACAAGGAGAAGTAAGAGGATTTCCTGAGATGTTTGGGAGCATCGATTTCATGCATTGGCGTTGGAATAATTGTCCATTCGCCTAGCGGGAATGTGCATATCAGGTCATCATGGAAAGTGCAGTATTGTACTTGAGGATGTGACAAATTACGATCTTTGGATTTGACATTCCTTTTTCGGTATGGTCGGTACTCACAATGACGTCAATGTGCTGCAATGCTCTCTGGTGTTTCAGACACTTGCTGAAGGCCACACTCCGGAGTGGAAGTATTGGATCAATAGACATGCGTACGACAAACAGTACTACCTATCAGATGGCATTTATCCCAAATGGTCGATATTTGTGAACATAATTCGTAACACTGTTGGTGAGGGAAATATTTTTTTTGCTAAGAAGTAAGAGGTTGTCCAGAAATATGTGGAACGGGCATTTGGTGTGCTACAGACACAGTTTGCCGTTGAAAGAGCATGGTGCCCTGATGACCCACAAGTATAGGGGACCGCAGCAGTCTTCGAGGGAAGTAAAACCCAAATTTATTGATTCGACACAAGGGAAGGCAAAGAATATTTATTAGCCTTAACAACCGAGTTGTAAATTCAGCTGCATCTGAAAGTAGACTTGCTCGCAACAATTTATCAGTGGTAACAGTTTTATAGCAGCAGTAGTAGTAAAATAACAGCAGTAGCGAAATAGTAACATCGGTAGAAATCGCGGAAAACAACAGGATGGGAAGTACCGTAGGCATAGAGGGAATGGATGGACGGGCGTTGCATGGATAACATAGGTCATGTAATAATCTAAACATGAGAATTGCAGATAATAATAATAAAGCATCAAACATCTAGGCAAACCATAGGCATGTGTTCCAATATAGTCATACGTGCTCGCAATGAGAAACTTGCACAACATCTTTTGTCCTACCAGCCTGTGGCAGCGGGGCCTCTAGGGAAACTACTGGTAATTAAGGTGATCCTTTTCATAAAGCACCAGAGAAAAGTATTAACACTCCATAAACACACGTGATCCTCACATCACAACCATCCCCTCCGGTTGTCCCAATTTCTGTCACTTTGGGGCCTCGGGTTCCGGACAATGACATGTGTAAACAACTTGCAGATATGATCAAGAAACATAATTATACTCATAAAACAATAACATATTCAGATCTGAGATCATGGAACTCGGGCCCTAGTGACAAGCATTAAGCATAACAAGTTGCAACAACGGTAGAAAACACTAAAAATGGATACTATGCACTATGCCCTAACAATCTGGCATTATTACATGATCGATATCATCCAATCCCTTCCATCCCTCTCAGCCTACAGCGGTGTTTACTCACACATGGACAGGGGAATCATGGATGGTTGATGGAGAAGAGGTGGCGGTGTCGATGGCGATGATCTCCTCCGAATCCCCGTCCTGGCAGGGCACCAAAACAGGAACTTCTAATCCCCGAATCGAGTTTCGAGGTGGCGGCGGCGCTCTGTTGTGTTTATATGGAATATGACGAACCCCCCTCGGGTTTTTAGGTTACGGGGCATATGTAGTCGAAAGGGGAGTCCGAGGGGTGCCGGGGTGGCCCACACCAACTGGCGGCGCGGCCAAGGGGGGCGCCAGGGGTGGTGTGACCCCCTCTTGGCCCCTCTCCGGGCCTCCTTCTGGCTCCAAGGGTCTTCTGGTGTTTTAGGACCAATGGGATCTTTTCTGGGAAATTTCCCAAAAGTTTATTTTTCTGCACAAAAACGAGACACCAAGGTAATTCTGCTGAAAACAGCGTCAGTCCATGTTATTGGTATCCAAAACTCACAAGTTTAGAGGAAAACAATAAGAAAAGTGTTAGGAAAAGGAGATACGTTTTGGACGTATCAACTCCCCCAAGCTTAGCTTATTGCTTATCCTCAAGCAATCCGGTGACAACTGAGTGCGATAAAAGACTTTTACGAACACATTTGTTTCATATGATGTAAACATACTCACTATATGATCAAGTGCCGAGGCAATTCATAATAAGATGTATGGAAAATAAAAGTCACCTAGCAGTTATGTAAACCACTAGGAGATGCTAACAAACTAATAATAAACAACATAAAGTATATTAATGTACAAGATTGCAATGCTCATAAAAGAGTATGATAAGGTGTACTCGCTTGCCCTTAATAATGGAGCAAACCATAAATGCTAGGAGACCTCTAAAGTTCAAATGAAGATTAGAAATAAAGATATCAAAGATACAAGTATCAAAGTTATACGACAATCAACCGTGTTTTGGGACAAGCACATTACACTAAGAATAACAACCATGCTCTCAAGAAGGTGCATAAAGCGAGAAGGTGAAGACTCAA
This sequence comes from Alopecurus myosuroides, assembly GCA_028641055.1. Classification (NCBI taxonomy): domain Eukaryota; kingdom Viridiplantae; phylum Streptophyta; class Magnoliopsida; order Poales; family Poaceae; genus Alopecurus; species Alopecurus myosuroides. The sequence goes on along the minus strand of CM054061.1, from coordinate 128,356,182 downwards.
CATAAAAATAAAAGAAAGGCCCTTCGCACAGGGAAGCAGAGATTAACTCATGTGCTAGAGCTTTTTATTTTATTAAACAGAGGTATTGAAAACATTTTTAAGAGAGGTGTATACTTATGTCAACGAATGGTAGACAGACAACATAGTACATCACAAGCCAACTAGACTTCACAAGAGCGGCTCCCGTAGAAGGACACATCTGGGTAGAAGGTCATCCCTCTTTCTCTTTTGTTTACATAATTATGCTTTGACTGATAAATCTGGGGCAAAAATAGTGAAGAGAATTTGTTGTATTAATTTGGGGCTGGGCACCCCGCTGCCGGCTCTTCTATCATTTGGATAAGCGGATGAAGCCACTAGTCCAGGGTGTGAAATCCAATCAACAAGTGAGATAAAGATTCTCTATTTACGTCCTCATGAGCTAAAACAGGGGCATACGAGAAATTTACTTGGAGTGGCGGTTAAATACCACATAAATAGATAGGTATGGTGGACACATTTGGCAAACTTTGGTTTTTAGGAGTTGGGTGCACGAGTAAAGCTCATACTCAGTACAGGTGAAGACTAGCAATAGACGGGGAGCGACAATCAAGAGAGCAACAACTGCCATAATCATGCTTGCGACAAAACAAAATTAACAGGGGCATAAAAATGATACAAACACTCTGAGGCAAAATAAATCATCGAGGCTTAATTGAGTTTTTGTTTTCAGTCATAGCATGCGTGAGCATGTGCCAAGTCGATTCAAGCGAAACAATCAGAGGGAGATACCACAGTGTCATACCCTTCTATGAATAAAACAATGCAAGCAAACGTTTATACAACATGCTACCTTATATTAATAAGTTGGAACTAACACGTGAATGCCGAACTACTAAGCATAAATTAAATAACATACACCTTAAATGAATGAACTAAGAATGTTCACACGATGAGTATATGTACGAAAATAAAATAAATAGAGTTCATACCAGCCTCTCACCACAACTCGGAATGTCGTAAATCGTCATTAATGCTCTTCACTCGTGGATTGAATAATATAGAATGATAATCAAGCTCCAATGGAGACATGGAAGCCGGTGAACTCTGCAACAAACTTTACAAAACCAAAGAAGAACAACAAATATTTTTGGGGTTTTCGAATTAAAACAAGAACAGAAAGAAGCAAGCAAACAAAGAAAAATATTTTTAGATTTTTGAATACTAAACCGAAACGAGAAAGGAAAGAAAACCAGCAAAAGAAACTAAAGAAGCAAACAAAGAGAAACAATAGAAATATTTTTTGGTTTTTTTGTGTTTTGGAAAACAAGAACAAAACAATAAAACAAAGCGAAAGAAAACGAAAACAAACGAAAGAAACGAAAACATGGATATACAAAGAATCGAACGAACATGATATATAGATGAGTTTGATGTCGGTATACCTCCCCCCCCCCAAGCTTAGGCTTTTGGCCTAAGTGGATATCGTCCCCAAGGGGACCATGAGGTGGCGCCCCCGTAGTATGCCGAGGAGGAACCCTCCTCCTGATATGTGCTCAAGGACGCGCCGGTGTACTACATGTTGTGGTCCTCGGGAGGCGCATCTCGCCTCTCCTGCTGCCTGTAAAACTCCGTCATGCGCAGATGCTCGTCTATCCCCTCCTTGGAGCGCGACCATGGTGACCTGTCAACTTTGAACAAAACAAGCTGCGGCAAAATAACTTTCCGCTCATCTCCATCCATAAATAAAACTCTATATACTAAATGATCAGCAGTAGAGTTAACAGTGATAAAATGATGAGCCTTCATGGAGACAAGGTTGAGTCTATAGGGAGCAATCAATTCATCATCAGGAGCAATAGAAAAATCTAGAGCAGTTGCTATACGTGTAGCAATAATGCCCCCCAAAATGGGCCCCTTAGCAACAAGGCGGTGAGCAACAAGTGCATCAAGGTTATACTTCTTGCTACGGTTAAGCGCAACATCAATGAAAGAAAGGTGGTAACTAGAAATGTTGCTAGTGTTCTCCCTACCAATGATACTAGTAACAAGATAGTAAGTAAATTATCTAAGGGCAGGAAGTTGGATGTTCCTTATCTTTCCACGCTGGGGTGAGCGTCCATCATCATTGGTGATTTCTCGGCAGAGCGCCATGAGATATGCGGGTTTATCCTGAATCCTGCACGCTGTCCCGGACGCGTTGATACCTACAATGATACAAAAAGTCTCCAAGGGAAAAGAAAAAACTATTATATAACTTGAAAGCAACAGTGGACCAAATTGTGTGTTCTGAAATTTAAAACTCTCAACAAAAGTTTTTTGTGAGAGCGACATACTGAAGACTTTCATCCTCCATGTAGCTGTTTAAACCAACTCTTTCAATAAGCATCCAAAAGTCATCTAACAGACCTGCACTTCTTAAAAATGTAACACAAGGAAAGCTAGAGGGATTAGCGATACCATCACCTCCCGCATGGTTGATATTAGGTGCAATAAGGTCTTCATTATATGATGGCCTCACTAAGGTGGATGAGCGTGAGGGCCTTGTTCTCCTAGGAGCATCACTCCTAAATATCTCTCCAAAATTATGGCTATCCATCTCTGAAATTTATCAACAATCATCACAAAAATTAATTTCAAGCAACTATAAGGTGGAAACTACCATAGGGACTTATAGGAGAGCTAAACATGCATCAAAACTACATTATTTCTACTCAAATCAAGCATGCAAACTCACATAGGCTGTCACCTACAGGACCAAAATACTCAAGAAATACTTCACCAAACAAAATTCTACTTGGATAATCGGAGGAGTCACATACCGGAGAGCAAATGCACCAAATTTCAGCACAAATGATGGGCTGAGCAAAGAGATCGAAAAATCTCAAGGAAGAACAGCAAGAACTCGGGTTCCAGGAAATGTGTTGAGTTTGGGAGGTGAGAGAAGGAACTTTGGCAGGGAGAGAGTTAGTGGGGGGGCCAGGGGTGGCCCACACCATGTGCTGGCGCCACCAGGGGTAGACCGCGCCACCCCATGGTGTGCCTGACTAGTGGGTCCCCCTGGGGCCTCCCAGGTGGCTCTCTGCCTCATTTTTGACGTAAAAATTTATTGTAATTTTTCGAGAAACTTTATTTTTGAAGTATTTCTAGAATTTTAATAATTAATAAAAACTAGAAAAACAAAAGTGAAAAGGTGGAAAAAACCAAAACCAGAACTACAGAGGTTCTATGTGTTGGGACGCGTAGAGATAAACAAAAACTTTTCCTACGCGATGCTTCCAAGATCTAGCCGAGGTAGAAGGCCACGATGATTACCACTAGACGCGCGGTTGCGGATTATCGGTGAAGCGCGTCGGGGCAGTGCAGTCCCACGATCCGGTCCGGCCGATCCAATCCCTCGAACGTCGAAGTGCTGAACGTACAGCACCTCTGCCGGTATCCACACGTACGAGGAGGAGCTCCGACGGCGGACTGCTAGGTCCGGTGCGGCGGCTGGACCGAGTGGGTCTAGGGTTCCCAACGCATGGGAGAGTGGACTAACGTGCCCGTTGGGCAATCTGCGCCCCTCTTTATATAGCGTATGGTAATGGGCTGCACAACACTTGTGGCCCATTCCCTCTGTGAGTCCGACTCACTAACTCAGTCCATTTCCGGTTCGGGTCCAACACAACCAATACTTGCTCCCGCTCTTAAGTGTGCGACCCTGCAGGCTCATGGCGACTTGGACACGATTGGAGTCCAACTCCCAATCGATCAATCGGTAGCGGCTCCTAGCAGAACGTGCCGACTCCCAAGTACCATTGAGTCATGACGACATACCTTTCAATGTGATATTCATCTTAGTCCTTTTTGCCTCACGATATACCTTGTCGAGCTATAGGCGATTTATCGTCATCCCTTAAATAGCTCAACTCTCTTCTCGATCCGTGATATGTGATTCATCTGACTAACTCTTAGTCAATCGACACAGTTAACACTTAACTGAGTCGCGCATGGCCATGCTTCCTGAATCATATCACTCGAGAGGGCCCATAGAATATCTCTCCATTCGGAGGGGCAAAATCCCATCTTGATTATCCACATCACGCAGCTTGCTTCTCATTCGACCCGAACTCTGCCTTTATAGTTGCCTTGTCACAGAACAACGTTTGACAGAACCTAAGTCGATGATCCACAACTCGGATTGTGCGACAACCTCAGGTCTAAGGATTACATTGATTGAGACATGCAAATGACGACTTGATCGTTGCATCTCAATGTGGGTCAGTCCGACTTGCTAAACTCTTTAGCCAAGTCCGTGAACGTTGGAATGGCATCACCATGCCCATGACAAGTGGAACCGTGTCATTAGCCAACACTCACATTAGTCTAGGGTGTGTGTCCAACACAACCTAAATGACCAAGGACAATCTAGTATGAACAACATGAATATATAGTTCCACAATCGAATCACATATTCAATGACATATATCAGATGTTCAAAACAAGGACAACTTAATAACTTTATGAATACAGTGGGAATTACATCATACATGATTGCCTCTAGGGCATATTCCCAACAGTCTCCCACTTGCACTAGAGTCAATCATCCTGGCATCATATGCCTAGGCATCTAATGCCCATACCTCTCGTGTGCGCCTCATGCTTAGGCTGTGGTAGCGCCTTTGTCAACGGATCTGCAATGTTTGCATCCGTGTGTACTTTGCATAACTTGATATCACCTTGTTCGACGAACTGGCGAATGAGGTGGTACCGCATGAGTATATGTTTGTTCTTCTGGTGTTGTCTAGGTTCCTTGGCTTGTGCGATAGCACCATTGTTGTCACAATATACGTCCAAAGGATTGGACGCGCCCTGAACCACACCAAGATCCATCAGGAGGTTCCTGATCCAAACAGCTTCCTTTGCCGCCTCTGAGGCAGCAATATACTCAGCCTCTGTTGTAGATGCAGACACCGTATCTTGCTTGGAACTCTTCCAGCTCACAGCTCCTCCGTTCATTACGAACACGTATCCCGATTGCGAACGAAAATCATCTGAGTCGGTGAGATAACTCGCATCCGTGTAACCCTTTACACTGAATTCCTCATCACCTCCATAAACTAGGAACATTTCCTTAGTATTTCTCAAATACTTAAGGATATTTTTAACCGCTGCCCAGTGGGCTTCGCCAGGGTCAGCCTGGTATCTGCTCGTAACACTTAGAGCATAGGAAACATCTGGCCTAGTACAAATCATGGCATACATGATGGATCCGATTGCCGAAGCATACGGGATCACACTCATCCGACTTCGCTCATCAGTCGTCGAAGGACACTGAGTCTTGCTAAGTTTTATGCCATGGGACATCGGCAAGAATCCCTTCTTGGACTCTTGCATTTTGAATTTCTTCAAAACTTTGTCCAGATATGTACTCTGACTCAATCCAATGAGCCGCCTTGATCTATCTCTATAGATCCTGATTCCTAATATGTAAGTTGCCTCACCCAAATCTTTCATTGAGAAACTCCTTTCCAATGACTCTTTGGTTTCTTGCAACATCATGACATCATTTCCAATCAGTAATATGTCATCCACATATAAGATTAGAAAGTTTACTTTGCTCCCACTAAACTTCTTGTATAAACAAGAATCGTGATCGCTCTTGATGAAGCCAAACGATTTGACCACCTCATCAAAGCGAATGTTCCAACTCCGAGATGCTTGCTTCAACCCATAAATGGATTTCTGAAGTTTGCATACCTTGTCAGCATTAGCCGGATCGACAAAACCTTCGGGCTGTATCATATACACGTCCTCAGTCAAATTTCCATTAAGGAAAGCCGTCTTGACATCCATCTGCCATATCTCATAGTCGAAATAGGCTGCTCTGGCTAACATGATCCGAATTGATTTAAGCATCGCTACAGGCGAGAATGTCTCGTCGTAGTCAACTCCTTGAACCTGTCGGAACCCCTTCGCGACAAGTCGTGCTTTATAGACGGAAATATTTCCATCCATATCAATTTTCTTCTTAAAGACCCATTTGCACTCGACGGGTCTTGCACCGTCAGGCAGATCAACCAAATTCCAAACTTGGTTTTCATCCATGGACTTTAACTCGGATCTCATGGCTCCAAGCCATGACTCGGAATCAGATCCCACCATCGCTTCCGAATAAGTTGCCGGCTCATTACTGTCTAACAGTAAAACATCTCGAGCACTCTGTAATCTGGCAGATCTCCGTGGTTCAGGTGCTGTTACCGGTGTAGGTACCACGACCGACTCAGCCTCCAAGGCGTTCGCCGACTCGCCCCTAGCCGGTTCCTCTCGAATTTCTTCGAGTTGCACTGTGCTCCCACTGACTTCCCGACCGAGAAACTCTTTCTCAAGGAAGACACCATTCCGAGCGACAAACACTTTGCCCTCTTCCCGGTTGTAGAAGTAGTACCCCAAGGTTTCCCTCGGATACCCCACGAAAATACACTTATCCGACTTGGGCGTGAGCTTGTCCGACTGAAGTCGCTTGACAAATGCTTCACAACCCCAAATCTTAAGAAAAGACAAACTTGGCTTTTTACCAGTCCACATCTCATGTGGTGTCTTCTCTACTGACTTTGATGGTACTCTGTTTAGTGTGAAAGCTGCAGTTTCTAGACAATAACCCCAAAATGATAAAGGTAGATCTGTCCGACTCATCATTGATCGTACCATGTCCAACAAGGTCCGATTTCTCCGTTCTGATACACCGTTTCTCTGCGGTGTACCCGGCGGAGTGAGTTGAGGAACTATTCCACAACTCTTTAGATGGTCATCCAACTCATGGCTCATGTACTCGCCTCCACGGTCCGACCGTAGAAACTTTATTTTCTTGCCGAGCTGATTTTGTACCTCACTCTGGAATTCCTTGAACTTTTCAAAGGCTTCCGATTTGTGTTTCATTAAATAGATATATCCATACCTACTCAAATCATCAGTGAAGGTAATGAAGTACTCATAACCACCTCTGGCTGTCGTGCTCATTGGACCACATACATCACTATGTATTAGTTCCAACAAGTCGGACGCCCTTTCACAACTCCTTGCAAAAGGTGTCTTGGTCATCTTGCCTAGTAGGCATGATTCGCATGTCTCGAATGACTCTAAGTCAAACGAAGTTAGAAGTCCATCATCATGGAGCTTCTTCATGCGCTTCCAACTTATATGACCAAGCCGACAATGCCAAAAGTAAGTCATATTCAGATCATTTGGTTTCAACCTTTTAACATTTATATTATAGACCGATTCACTATCAAGATTTAAAATAAATAACCCGTTCTGAACGGGTGCAAAGCCATGAAACATATCTTTCAAATATAAAGAACAACCATTATTCTTAATATTCGACTCATAACCTTGTCTCATCAAACATGAGGCGGAAATAATGTTTCGACTAAGCGCTGGAACATAATAACAATTATTTAGTTCCAAAATAAATCCTGAAGGTAAATGAAGTTGCATCGTGCCGACTTCCAACGCAGCGACTCTCGCCTTGTTGCCGACCCGAATGTCAACCTCTCCTCTTGCCACGCTCCTAGTTCTTACCAGTCCCTGCAACGAGTTGCATATGTGAATAACTGATCCGGTATCATATACCCAAGAACTATTAGATGCATCAGCAAGATAAATGTCTATAACATTGCACACAAGCGTACCTGAGTTGGAAGTCACACCTCCACTCTTGGCTCTGTCAGCCAAATACTTGGTGCAGTTCCTCTTCCAATGGCCATCTTGCTTGCAATAGAAGCAGTTGGCTCCGGCTGTAGGAGAAGGTTTAGTCTTTGAGGGAGCACTCTGGACAGGGCCATGGGTGCTACCTTCTGACTTATCCTTCTTCTTCTTAGTCCAAGAACTCTTCTTGAACTTAGCCTTATTCTGCACCATCAACACTTGACTGGTGCCTTTCTTGATATCAGCCTCTGCCGTTTTGAGCATCCCATGTAATTCAGTGATACTCTTATCCATACCATGCATATGGTAGTTCGAGATGAACGAACCATACGCACTAGGAAGAGAGTTCAGAATTATATCAGTAGCGAACTCTTCGTTAATTGGGAAGCCCAGCCGATCCAAAGACTGTATGTAACCAATCATCTTGATTACATGCGGACTCAGTGGATCGCCGTCTTTCAGCTTACAGCCAAGCAAAGCTTGAGAGACTTGATACCTCTCAGTCTTTGCTTGAGCCTGGAACATACTTTTGAGACTTTCGATCATACCGTAGGCCTCAACATTCTCGAACTGCTGCTGCAAGTCCGGTTCCATGTGTGCAAGCATAAGACAGCTAATCTCCGTAGACTCATCTCTAGTCTTACGGTAGGCATTCATGACTGCGACAGTCGCATCGTCATCTGGCTCTTCTGGAAGTGGAGTTTCTAGAACATGTTCTTTCTTGTCATGCTTGAGGACTATCCTCAGATTACGATACCAGTTGGTGAAATTAGTTCCATTAAGCTTATCTTTCTCTAGGATTGACCTCAACGCAAACGCGGACAACTGAGGAAGGTTGCTAGGTGCCATTGATCTACAACAGAAAATACGCAAAAACACTTAAGACATGTATTCATAAAAGAGCAGGCATATTAAACGCTTTAATACTTATGCTCCCACTAGAACCAACATCCCTCCGATGGTTGCTAAGTGATTCAAGATCCTAAATAAGCAAGCCGACTAGTGAGCTTTAGCATCACCGCTAGCCGTCAAGTGATCTAGGTAGGCAACACCTTACCAATCGTATCTCTATATGACTCCTGTTAGTTGGGTGACATCACATGCCCCGGCTCCCAACCTACCTCGCCCCGAGCCCCACAACCGTTGTGATGGACTCGTCTAGATTACCAAGTGCTTCTGCTTGTAAGAGTCCGACTCAAACCCACCTAACCGGAAAGAATTGGTAGCACCTCAATTTTATGAGCCCACTACCAAGAATGTCCGACTTGTGATGGTGCAGCACTGGCGGGGCGACCGACTAGACCTTCTTTGAGGGATTAAAGAATCTACCAACTATCTAAATAGAGGTAAATAGAGACATAAATAACACAAATAAAGCAATTATAATGTGAAATGGTATGGCTCTCTTCATGGTGATCTCCATCTCCACAAAGCTTGTAAGTCGACTCGTGCCAACTCTTGTCACGTGCCATCTTACTCCATGTAGCCGACTTGTACATCGACTTGCATGCCACCGAGTTCTCCAACAAGCTACACTAGCTAGTAAATGAAAATTTACATAGAGAATCCGACACGCAGGCCGGTATACAATAAAATGACAGCACCTAGGCTCCAGCCGGCTGACATAAACATGATACGCAGATCATGTATGGATTACACACATCACATGCACATAAGCCATACCATTCACAACTTCCTCCATCTGCATTCCGATCATGGATTTCTTCATCGGATAAAACGATTTTACCCGAATCTGATCCGTATTCTGATTCGACCAAACTCTTTGATCTTCGATCACCGCAACTGGATTTATGTGTCACGGTATACCCCGATGGCGGAAACCGATCGGTAGGGGTAAGTTGTTCCACGACCTTAGCAGTATGATCACGGAAACCAGATCATCCATTAACCCCGAGTACGATTGATCCAATCAACCTTGTACAAAACCGATCTATCTCATAGACCGACCACCAAAACAGCAATTAGATCACATCTAACGCTAACTACATATCACATATGTACGGATCTTGGGCCTAATACCAGAAGCTACCGCTCTGATACCACTGTTGGGACGCGTAGAGATAAACAAAAACTTTTACGCGATGCTTCCAAGATCTAGCCGAGGTAGAAGGCCACGATGATTACCACTAGACGCGCGGTTGCGGATTATCGGTGAAGCGCGTCGGGGCAGTGCAGTCCCACGATCCGGTCCGGCCGATCCAATCCCTCGAACGTCGAAGTGCTGAACGTACAGCACCTCTGCCGGTATCCACACGTACGAGGAGGAGCTCCGACGGCGGACTGCTAGGTCCGGTGCGGCGGCTGGACTGAGTGGGTCTAGGGTTCCCAACGCATGGGAGAGTGGACTAACGTGCCCGTTGGGCAATCTGCGCCCCTCTTTATATAGCGTATGGTAATGGGCTGCACAACACTTGTGGCCCATTCCCTCTGTGAGTCCGACTCACTAACTCAGTCCATTTCCGGTTCGGGTCCAACCCAACCAATACTTGCTCCCGCTCTTAAGTGTGCGACCCTGCAGGCTCATGGCGACTTGGACACGATTGGAGTCCAACTCCCAATCGATCAATCGGTAGCGGCTCCTAGCAGAACGTGCCGACTCCCAAGTACCATTGAGTCATGACGACATACCTTTCAATGTGATATTCATCTTAGTCCTTTTTGCCTCACGATATACCTTGTCGAGCTATAGGCGATTTATCGTCATCCCTTAAATAGCTCAACTCTCTTCTCGATCCGTGATATGTGATTCATCTGACTAACTCTTAGTCAATCGACACAGTTAACACTTAACTGAGTCGCGCATGGCCATGCTTCCTGAATCATATCACTCGAGAGGGCCCAGAGAATATCTCTCCATTCGGAGGGGCAAAATCCCATCTTGATTATCCACATCACGCAGCTTGCTTCTCATTCGACCCGAACTCTGCCTTTATAGTTGCCTTGTCACAGAACAACGTTTGACAGAACCTAAGTCGATGATCCACAACTCGGATTGTGCGACAACCTCAGGTCTAAGGATTACATTGATTGAGACATGCAAATGACGACTTGATCGTTGCATCTCAATGTGGGTCAGTCCGACTTGCTAAACTCTTTAGCCAAGTCCGTGAACGTTGGAATGGCATCACCATGCCCATGACAAGTGGAACCGTGTCATCAGCCAACACTCACATTAGTCTAGGGTGTGTGTCCAGCACAACCTAAATGACCAAGGACAATCTAGTATGAACAACATGAATATATAGTTCCACAATCGAATCACATATTCAATGACATATATCAGATGTTCAAAACAAGGACAACTTAATAACTTTATGAATACAGTGGGAATTACATCATACATGATTGCCTCTAGGGCATATTCCCAACACTATGACACTCCCATGGAAAAATAACCAAGTAAAACAAAGGTGGAAGTGGTGAAAACAAAATTATGGATGGTGAAAACATGCATAACCACAGTAATCAGGGTGAAAACTTGATGAAAACATGAATAAGGATGATGGAAAACATGATTATACTAAAGTAGCAAGGTGATAACAAAAGTAAACATGGTGAAAGCATAATGGGGAAGGTGAAAACATAGTAAAAACATTGCCCTCTTCATTAAAAATTATTTTGTTAACAAGGGTGACCAAGTCTTTGTTACCAGAACAATTTTCATATGAAGAAAAACTTTGCCAAACACTAAATAATTATGTTACCTCAACCTTGATAGATATAGTCCCAATAATAATTATTTCATATTCTTTTGGTGGTACTAGAATGGGACAATACAATTCTCCAATCTTGATGGTCTCAATATTTTCAATTGAATTTAAACCATATCTTCTATCAATCTTCTTGGGAAAATAAACAGTATGCTCTTTATCATTAACATTTAAAGTTACTTTTCCTTGATTGCAATCAATAACAGCCCTTGCAGTGTTCATAAAAGGTCTCCCAAGAATAATAGACATATTATCATCTTCAGCATTTCCAACACAACAAAGTCAGTTAATATCATACAATTAGTAGCAACTTGAACAAGAACATTCTCACATATACCAACATGAATAGAGTAGACTTATCAGCTATTTGCAAAGATATATCATTGTGTATCAATTTTTCAAGAGAGATTCTCTTATAAAGAGAGAAAAGCATAACACTAACTCCATCTCCCAAGTCACGTAAAGCAGTTCTAACATAATTATTTTTAATAGAACAAGGGATAGTAAGAATACCAGGATCTCCAAGCTTCTTTGGAACCTTGCCATTGAAAGAGTAATTAGCAAGCATAGTAGAAATTTCCTCATTAAGAATTTTCCTTTTGTTATAGACAATATCTTTCATATATTTAGAATAAGGAGGCAGTTTAATAGCATCAGTCAAAGGGATTTGCAAAAACAGAGGTTTTATCCACTCACAAAACTTGTTATAATGTTCTTCTTCCTTTGATTTGCGTTTCTTATTAGGAAAGGCATTGCTTTTTGTACCCAAGGCTCTCTTTCATTACCATGTTTATTAGCAATGAAATTCTCCTTATTATACTTTGCAGTTTTAGTTAGCTTTTCAGGTTCAGCTAGAGTTTCTTCTTTATCAGAAGCATCACTTTTATCATTACCACTTTCAGTTTCAGCATCAGAAATAGATATACTATTAGGATCTTTAGCAGGTTCAGGAGATTCTACAACATTTTTATGTCTATTTTTTTCTTAGAAGGAGAAATATTGTTTTTAGGTTGCTGAGAATCTTGTTCAATTGTTTTAGGATGTCCTTCAGGATACAAGGGGTCCTGAGTAGAAACACCACTTCTCGTAATTATTTCACAAACATGTTTATCTCTAGAAGCATTAGCTAGCATGTCTTTTTGCACTTTAGTAAGTTGATCAATTTGAGTTTGAACCATTTGAAAATGTTTAACAAGCATTTTAATATCATTAGAGGTTCTTTCAATAATACCATGCAAATTATCAATAGCTCTAGAGTTTTCCATAAGATGGTTTTGCACTCTCATATTAAAGTTGTCTTGCTTAACAACATAATTATCAAATTCATCTAAGTATTGATCAGGTGGTTTAGAATAGGGAATATCTCTATTATCAAAGTATTGGAGAGAGTGTACCTCAACAGTTGATGGATGAGGAATAGGCTTACATAATTCTTCTATAGGAGGTAAATTCTTCACATCTTCAGATGTGATACCCCTCTCTTTAAGAGATTTCTTGGCTTCCTTCATCACGTCATCATTTAATTCAATCAGCCCTCTCTTCTCGGGTGTTGGTATTGGTGTTGGCTCTAGTGTAGGTGTAGACTCAGGTATATTCCAATCATCATTATTTTTGGCTATTTTAGCCATTCATTCCTCAGCTTCTTGTGGAGTTCTTTTCCTAAAAACACAACCAGCACAACTATCCAAGTTTGTCCTAGATTCAACAGTTAGTCCATTATAAAATATATCTAGGAGCTCATTTTTAGGTAATGGATATCCAGGGCTAGCTCTTATTAAAGAACAAAACCTTGTCCAAGATTCAGGCAATTTTTCTCCTTCAATTTTCTCAAAGTTAAAGATGTCCTGCACAGCAGCATGTTGAGAACTAGCAGGAAAATATTTTTGAAAGAAAGCATTAACTAAATCCATAGGATCAGTAATAGATCTAGGTGATAGATTGTTAAACCAAATTTTAGCTTCATCTTTCGATGAGAAAAGGAAGATCTTGGTAACAAAATAAGTACGCAGATTAGTATCATCAGAAAATAAACTACTCAAAGATGAAAGCTCATTCACGTGTTCCATAGCACTTATACTTTCAGTTCCACAAAAAAGTTCCTTCTCAACAATAGATATATAAGATAAATCTAAATACAAATCATAATCCTCGTATATAATGTGTATGGGAGATGTGCCAAACTTAGCATCAAGAGAAGATTTACATTTCACAACATGTCTTGCAAGAAGACTCTGAAGAGCACTTGAACCAGTAGTAGCACGAGCTTCTTCAATAAAATCATCATTAAGTTCAATATAGGTTTCATCAAGATCATCAATAGGCTCAGGTGAATTAACATGTGTACCAATATTTTCAACAAAAAATTCAGCATTTTTAATTTGTTTGGATTTAGAAATAGTAGCATTTAGGAAAGGACCTAGAGAACCAGTATCATCAAGCATAGTAGAAGCATCATCAAAAGTATTAGAAACATTTTCAGACTCAATAGAAGTAACAGTACATGTGGCATGTGGTGGAGTAATAAGCTTACTCATAACAGACGGTGAATCAAGAGCAACAGAGGTGTTCAGAGTTGTACCTCTCCTTGTAGTGGATGGTAATATAGGAACTTTTCCATCACGAGTCTTGCCCATGATGAATGGCTTGCAGCAAACAATATCACAATCAAGTGAGCAAATAAATAAAGCTATGCTCCCTGGCAACGGCGCCAGAAAATAGTCTTGATGACCCACAAGTATAGGGGATCGCAACAGTCTTCGAGGGAAGTAAAACCCAAATTTATTTATTCGACACAAGGGGAGCCAAAGAATATTTATTAGCCTAAACAACTGAGTTGTCAATTTAGCTGCACCTAAAAGTAGACTTGCTCGCAACAATTTATCAGTGGTAACAGTTTTATAGGAGCAGTAGTAGTAAAATAACAACAGTAGCAAAATAGTAACAACAGTAGCAATCGAGGAACATAATTATACTCATGATCCTCACATCACAACCATCCCCTCCAGTTGTCCCAATTTCTGTCACTTTGGGGCCTCGGGTTCCAGACAATGACATATGTAAACAACTTGCAAATATGATCAAGAAACATAATTATACTCATGAAACAATAACATGTTCAGATCTTAGATCATGACACTCGGGCCCTAGTGACAAGCATTAAGCATAACAAGTTGCAACAACGGTAGAAAACACTAATAGTGGATACTAGGCACTATGCCCTAACAATCTAGCATTATTACATGATCGATCTCATCCAATCCGTTTCATCCTATAACATACCAGTGTTTGGGAGGTTATAAGGATCTCAATATAATATGTGCATTTGCAAAGCATGCATATAAAAATGCGGGAATTTTTTGCCGAAAGTTTAAACGAATCAAAGTGACCAAAGTTTCACTTGACATGATGAAATAGGTTTAGTTCATCTTGTCAATAGTACATTTGGAATGATCTTTATAACAAGTATCTTAAGAAACCAAATCACCTGATAAGAGAAACTAGAATTGGTTATGACCAACACAAACTCTCAACAACCCTAACCACAAGTCTATACTGACTTGGGATAAATCACTATGTATCTAGAACTCAAGGAGGGATGAGTATCCAAAACTCATAACTAATGATCACACTTACACAAGTTAGAAATGCTTGATGTAATAATCTCATCAACAGAAATCTTTGACTCCCTAAAAATGAACTACTTAAGTTATCAACCATTCACACAACATCTTTCCAAAGTATTTTGTAACTACTAAGTGAACCTTCACAAGTAAATAACAAAGGTTCAATAGAACACAAATGATACAAACAAGTGTTAACTCAAAAACCACAAGTGGGAAATGACATAATAATTGTATTAACATATTTACCGAATATGTACATATCTGATCCACCATAAAAGAAGTACCTTAAAGAAGAAACAAATCTTCTTAAACTACTATTAAACCTTGATCACTACATATGATATCCCCAAACCTCTATATCTGCATTATGAATGACAAGGGTAATAAAGAGAAGAAAATAAAGTAACAACTATGACATAAGTCATTAAACCCCAATAATATTCGCATGCTCATTGTATTATTTATCTTATACAAGTAAGCATATGAGATCTTAACACATTAAGTGAACAAGTTGATCAACTTATTGTCTTAAGCCCTCATAATACAAACACTCTACATTTCTATCCAAAGCAACAATCAACACTAAGGTATCTTTGCATACAACTAATGGATAACAACACATATAACCTCTATTAGAGGAATTGAATTGATAACTAAGTAAAACAAATCATATATGATATAAGTACATATCTTTCGGGAAATAAAATAAGAAGTATATGGAAGCATAATAAAAGCATGAACTAACTCTTAATCTAGATCTTGTTCTTTTGGCTAGACCATTATATCTTGTTTCCCAATCTTTTCTAAGTCATTTTGGAAGAGAAGCAACAACAAGAAAGGAGAAGCTACCACCAGAAGATCTTCACGAGGATTCTCTAGAATGTTCTAGAAGTGCTATTCCAATCTATTACAAGAGTATTTGGAAACTCTTATATCTGGATCTGGTCTTATTAACTCCTCTTGAAATAGTGTGATATTCCAATATTAGTGGTATATAGAAGTAGTTTCGTAACAAGACTAAATACCTTGTTAACTGATCACTTTTGTACACTCAAACAATTGAGTGTCATACACAAACAAACAGAAGGTTGAATAACCTAGTACATCTTAGCCTATTGTTTATGATTAGTAATTTGGAGGCAAGTCTGATCCACTTGTCAACAAATTCTTCTTATATGCATATGGCAACTTGATGACATTAAATACACTCACATTCCTTTATAATCATTTAAGAAAAATCTTTGCTTGGAGTAATTGGTTGTCTTCACCACAAGGGTGAGACAGTTGGAGTAGGAATCCAAGAGATGATATTATTTGCAAGTGAAAAAAGGAGTATTTGAAGACTAGTGACAACTAGAGACAAGAACATCAAGCAACAGAAGACCACAAGAAGCAACACTACCTCAGCAAGGGAGCATAAGAAATTATCCAGTGAATCATTAGGAAAAATATTAGAGAAACTATAACCTCTGTCAAGCTCATGAGAGAGGAGGAACTCATAATAATATGTTTAATGGAATCAAGTGTCAAGTATGAAATGATAACAAGCCATTGAATCCACATGCCTTGTGATATGTGGAGGTTAATGGTAACAAGCTTAATACCATGTTTTCCATATCCTTTTCATACATAAGGTTAACAGACGATAACAAAAATTCATCCATACATAATCATGCAACTGATCACATGTTATAAAACCAACATGACATAATAGCCATACTTGAAACCTGTGCGGAAAACAAACCAACAAGATTCCAAAGCCACACATGTTTCCATTTAATCAAGTACCTATATATTAAAATATGGCTTACGCAGAATATAAGGAAATGTTCACCACACTTGGCAAGAACCTCAACTATGAAAAGTACAAAGCCACTCATGTTTTTCCACTTGATCAAGTACTAAAAACAGCAAACATGGTTTACACACACACTTAATTAAATGTCAACCAAACTTGCTAAGAGTTTCAATTAGGAAAATAACAAAGCCACATAACAGAAAACAAGTTCCTTCACCCATTAAAATCATTTGGTTTGACATAGGATAAAATTCTCTATTAAGTGGTTTTCATTTTAGTGCATAGAAAAGCTACTCGGTAGTGTTACCAAAGTTATTTTCTAAAATGAACTTGTAGCTAAAATTGTCCAATTATGATACACCACCTTGTTAACCACATGGTTGTTATGTGCAATCATAATAATCATGTTTAAAATAATTTAATAACCATTTAATAAATTAAAATAAGAGAAAACAACAAAATCACTTAATTTAGCACCCTAAATAAAAAATTCAATATTGTCCAATTTCACCAAAACGAAACATAGTGAGATTGCATTTTTGATGAGGTATTCAAATATAATTTTTAATAATTTTTCTCTTTGCAAAAAGGCCCTGAAAATAGTGTTTTCTCTCACATTCTATTAACAGAAGGACCTAGTTGTAAAACTTATTAATCCTAGGGGGTTATTGAAAGGTTCTTTTTCTTTCTTTCTTCTTCAACCTCAGACAGAAGGAAGAGGAGACGTGGCCGAGCCGCCGCTGCCGTCTGCCACCTCCTCGCGACCGCCCTTCCGCACGGATAAGAAGGAGGAGAAGCCTCCAACTTGCTCTCTCCCTCCCTCCCTCACTCGCTTGCTATCTGTCTCTCTCTCTTGCCCGGAACGCACCAAACCCTAACCGTCGGCTGCCACTCGCCGTCGTCGTCGACTCCGGCCATCCCCGGAGATTCCGAGACCACCACGAGCTCCGCCTTGATGTCCTCTACCGTTCCGGCGAGTCTTGTTTGCTGAGAAGCTTCGAGCAGGCCGAATCGAACCATCTTCTTCACCTCCGTCCGTCGGACACCGCGGTCGATTCCGGGGACCCGTGCTTATTCGGCCTCATCATCGCGCTCAGGGTGAGCTTATGAACCTACGGGTGCTCTCCGTTTTGAAATTGAGTCACGAAATCTGTGTTTTCACCGAGCACCTGCCCCCGCCGCCACGCCGGTGGTCGCCGGCGAGTCTCCGGCGACCTTTTGGTCGATGCGCCACCACCTCTAGGATCCCCGAGTCGCTCTCCATCTCCTGGTACTCTCCAATCGAACTAATTCGAAGTAAATCCATCAATTGGAGATTGACATATATGGATTTCTCTGTTGATGACGCAACCATGACATCATCATGATGTCATAATCATGTTTCTTTTTCTTTTTGAATTAAAACCGAATATGACAGGTGGGACCCACCTGTCAATTTAAAATTAGCAGAAAAATAACTAAAACTTATTAATTCAATAACTTTAATTCCATAAATGAGAAAAATATAAATGATACACCAAATTAATCAGAAAAAATAAAATCTATTTAGTTATCAACTTTAAAAAATGTTTAATAAAATTTAAAATTAAATATTTTCTTTAATTAAATTAAATCATTTAAAATTAGGAAAAATAATAAATAATTCATAAAATCAGAAAAATACAAGTTATATACCAAAATGCTCCAAATTACAAATGCAACCCACCTATGATGTTTTCAAAGACAGTTGATCAAGTTTTCATGTGTGCAATATTTTTCCTAGCCATTTAATATATTTGAAATTAATAAATTAATAACTTATTCAAATATTTTCAGAATACTTCAAATGATATATCAAATTAAAGAAAAAAAATATTTTCAACTCAAATATGTCAAACACAAAACATTTTGTTTAACTTATAAAATTGTTTCTAAAGGTATAATGGAATTCTATAATATTCCATTATAACTAGAAATAATTGTCACAACATTATTTTCCTTATCAATAAAACCCTCATGTTTTCACATCTACTAAACCTATCATATCAAGTCATTATCTAGTTATGTGATGATAGAGTTAGTTGTGCTAGTCCTCATTTTCAATTAAACTCTTTGTCATTAGTTCTACACCTTTGAACATAAAATAAAATGTGTTGGTTATCGTTTCAATAGTTGTTTTCCGTGGGCTATTGTCTTATTACCTAACCAAGTAATCAACACTTCTACCTAAACATGATAACAATTGTTTGTTAAATAAAAGGGGAACACATGTAAGACTAAAAGAAGTAACAACATCATCACCACCAGTAATGAAACAACTCACCTAAAACCTATGTAATCTTAGTATTGTATCGATCATAGCTTACACATGTAAGCTAGGGTATTTTCCAGGGCATTTCACGATGCATCTCATTACTATGCATGTATCATCTTGCCAGTGTTTCCAGTAGTCCTTACTGGGACTACTTTGTTATCTTTCAGATCTCGGGATTTCTCTACGCGACCCTCGAACCCGAAGACATGGATTATTAGGGTTATTTCAATCTCAGTCAAGTTCATCACTTGCTCATATCCTTTGCAGTATTTCATAACGAACTATTTGCAAAAACCCTGTCGTAATACCATCTACTCTCAAAAGAATGCATGATCCTATTTTTATAATAATATGAATAATTGAATGACTACCCGAGTGGTAGTGTTCTGTTTGGTGGGCGGATGGAGCCATGGTAAGATGAATAGGTCAAAGGAAGGTTCCATATGCATGGGAAAGTATAACCTAGGACTTAACCACAAATGCCGTCAGAACTCGGTGCGCCATAAATACCGCGTTAACCATGGGTCTTCTATGGGGGGAGTAATTCAGCTGTGATCTTATCTCGTTCGCATGTCAACGGACTGCGAGAGACGTATGCTGTAGGTCTTGCGGGACTACATGCACATGGGTGGGATCCTTTACGTTCCACGAACTCTGGGGTCTATGAGTGTCTGCCAGGGGCGCCTAGGTCTCCATCGTGAGGGGTGGAATCAGGGGTTCAACCTGCTGGTGGAAATGGGTGGGCATGCGTTGTGCGGAGAAGCACAGTTTGGCTTGGACCAACAACCGGGCCCCACACCTGAGTGGGAGTGGACAGGAATGTACACCTAGTTGTGCAACATGGTCTTGGTCGACCATGGGTAAAGTAACGCACCTCTACAGAGAGTAAAAGGATGTGGCATGTTACCCCTTGTTCCGGGAAGGAACTGTGAACGCTACAGGAAAGGCAAATCCGTGAAGTTCTAATCCTGTGATGGTCTGGCGGTTATAGTTTTCAGAATTAAAAGCAACCTCTTGAAGAGAGTTTTACAAAACCTTGCATTAGCTTATGACTCTTTCGAGTCTAAAGCTATAGTTAGTGCATCAAACTACCCACTATATATTATGAACTTGCTGAGTAACGCTCGTTACTCATTCGTTTCCGTTTGACTCCCTGCTTAGAGTTGAAGCCTATGGAAGTCGTCATCGAGAAGCCATCGATGTCTAAGGAAGCTAGGTGGAGTCATCTCTTACTTAGCCAAGAAATCATCGTCCTCAACAACACTGGCGGAGGAGAAGCTATCAAGGTGTAGGTGGAGACCATTCTTGGAATTAACTGTTACAAGCCATAGATTAGGGCTGACATCAGTCGTAGTAGATTAGGTTCTGAGCTAGAGTCATTCTCCAGCTTGGAACTTCGAATTGCTTCTTTTGATGTTTCATTTGCATGAGATCTTCTTTGATTCATCAAAGAGATTCTAAAGATTTTGTAATGAAGTTTGTATCCTATAGCTTTGCTTGGACCTGTTGTGTTTCTGTTGTTCCACTCGGAGGGATGTAATATTCACGGATAAGTCCTTCTGTGAGTATTATGTCATTGACTTACGCACTACACATGAAGTGGTGTGCTGGGTCACCATAGATGGTATCAGAGCGAAGCGACCATAGGTTTAAAACCTTTTAAGAGATCTGTAGGTTGGTAAAGACTATAGGAAGCCATCTTATCTAAACCACATTTCCTACAACTATGAGAATCATTCACTTGAGAATGACATGATCATACTTGTATAGAATTTCTTACTCAACTTGAGCAAATCTACTTATCTATTTTCTTTATACCTAGGTATGAATAGTTAGAAGTCTGTCATGTATCAGTGTTATTGAGAAAAAGAGAATTCTGACCTAGTCAGAAATGATTGAGTCAGAGTGATGATTACCCCATTCTATGAATGTATAGAATGGAGTAGAACATGGTATAGAGTAAGTGTAAGGAGTCGTTAACAAGGGATGTATTATAAGCATGAAGAGTCACTAAAACTATGGTAATCATGGGGTATATAACATATCCTCAGTTATCAAGTCTAGAGGTGAATCATTATAGTAGTGTATAGAATTAGGAGAAGGCATAAGCATTGATGGAAGCTACATTACTACTCCTAAGGCATGATCAAAAACATGAAGGATCAACAAATGCCATGAGAAGTTTATCGTAATCAAGATGAAGGACTTTAGTTGTCATGGTACCTAGTCCTATATGGAACCAAGATAGACAACAATTACTATAGGATCATTTTGTCTTGGATTACTCCATTGCAGTAAGGAATGCAATTGGAGTAATTTCCGAGATAAATAGTGGTTGTGTAGAATAGGATTACAAGGTAATTTATACCTACTTGTAGTGTATAGCATTTAAGAGCCTTGGTACTTGAGATGTTTTACTCAAAGTACTACTATTTCACGGGCTTTTGATGCATGAGTGATAACTGCATTTGGGATTTATTGCATCTTATTTGGATCTTTGATTGACTAGATTTGTACATGAAGATGGAACTTGATGTGCAAATGCATGTGCAAACATTGAGTTCTTTCTTGATGTTACTGGTCTAGAGGGTATAGGATTAGTATAAGAGCGGTCTGAAATATCAGCTGATGGAAACAACCACCAAAGCTCTGGAAGACCAAAAAGTCAAGAAGGCAGAAGTCAATGAAGCCAGTAATGGGAATGGACCACAATCACATCTTGTTTGGAGTTGGTGAGATACTTCATCAACACATGGTGAGCTACCACAAGTGATGCCAAGAAAATCACATGAATAGTTATATCCTAGAAGGAAACATGTAGAAGTTTGATAAATAAATTTATAGAGTCACCCCATAGAAGTTGAAACCCAAAGATATAAAAGGACCATAGGAAGGAACTAGTGGAATAGGTTATAGTCACATGTAGGAAAAAATTAAAACTCGAAGATATTTCACTAACTAGATGAGTCTAAGTCAATGTACACTATGTTGTACAAGCTTCTTTGAGCAGTATTTCTCTTGAGACCACTAGATTCAACCAAATGGAAATCTAACCATAGGCGGTATCCAGTGTACCTGAAGAATTTTATTGGTTATTCATCACCGGGTGGATATACCAAATGTTCTTCGGAAAGTTGTGAGAGATAGGAAACCATACCTATTCATCGGAGAATGAAACTTGGTATCCACTATATGGTGGAACTACCACGTGTTCTTTGTGAGACCATTAGGAAGGTTTAGTGACAAAACAGAGTTGTCATAATAACAGGCAAAGTATTAGATCATAGTGCAAGATAGTGAAAGGTAATCAATCAAGACAAGAGGCTACACATGCCAAGGAAACACAAGGAAACAATTGTGAAGAATCAACGGTCTACAGAAGTTCTCTCTACCATTTTTACGTGAGAGAGGTTGAACTTTGGGACGAAGTTCTTGTTAAGGGGGATATACTGTAACATCCCAGTGTTTGGGAGGTTACAAGGATCTCAATATAATATGTGCATTTGCAAAGCATGCATCTAAAAGTACGGGAAATTTTGGCGCGAAAGTTTAAACGAATCAAAGTGACCAAAGTTTCACTTGACATGATGAAATAGGTCTAGTTCATCTAGTCAAGAGTACATTTGGAATGATCTTTATAACAAGTATATTAAGAAACCAAATCACATGATAAGAGAAACCAGAATTGGTTATGACCAACACAAACTCTCAACAACCCTAACCACAAGTCTATAGTGACTTGGGATAAATCACTAGGTATCTAGAACTCAAGGAGGGATGAGTATCCAAATCTCATAACTAATGATCACAGTTCCACAAGTTAAAAATGCTTGATGGAATAATCTCATCAACAAATATCCTAGAATCCCTAAAAATGAACTACTTAAGTTATCAACCATTCACACAACATCTTTCCAAATTATTTTGTAACTACTAAGTGAACCTTCACAAGTAAATAACAAAGGTTCAATAGAACACAAATGATACAAACAAGTGTTAACTCAAAAACCACAAGAGGGAAATGACATAATAATTGTATTAACATATTTATCAAATATGTACATATCTCATCCACCATAAGATAAGTACCTTAAAGAAGAAATAAATCTTCTTAAACTACTGTTAAACCTTGATCACTACATATGATATTCCCAAACCTCTATATCTGCATTATGAATGACACGGGTAATAAAGAGAAGAAAATAAAGTAACAACTATGACATAATTCATTAAACTCCAATAATCTTCTCATGCTCATTGTATTATTCATCTTATACAAGTAAGCATATGAGATCTCAACACATTAAGTGAACCATTTGATCAAATTATTGTCTTAAGCCCTCATAATACAAACACTCCACATTTCTATCCAAAGCAACAATCAACAACTAAGGTATCTTTGGATATAACTAATGGATAACAACACATATAACCTCTATTAGAGGAATTGAATTGATAACTAAGTAAAACAATCCTATATGATATAAGTACATATACATATCTTTTGGGAAATAAAATAAGAAGTATATGGAAGGATAATAAAAGCATGAACTAACTCTTAATCTAGATCTTGTTATTTTGGCTAGACCATTATATCTAGTTTCCCAATCTTCTGTAAGTCATTCCGCAAGAAAAGCAACAACAAGAAATGAGAAACTACCACCAGAAGATCTTCAGGAGGATTCTCTAGAATGTTCTAGAAGTGTTATTCCAATCTATTATAAGAGTATTTGGAAACTCTTATATTTGGATCTGATCTTATTAACTCCTCTTGAAATAGTGTGATATTCCAATGTTAGTGTTATATAGAAGTAGTTTGGTAACAAGACTAATTACCTTGTTAACAGATCACTTTTGTATACTCAAACAATTGAGTGTCATACACAAACAAACAGAAGGTTGAATAACCTAGTACATCTTAGCCTATTGTATATGATTAGTAATTTAGAGGGAAGTCTGATCCACTTGTCAACAAATTCTTCTTATATGCATATGGCAACTTGATGACATTAAATACACTCATATTCTTTTATAATCGTCTAAGCAAAATCTTTGCTTGGAGTAATTGGTTGTCTTCACCACAGGGTGAGATAGTTGGAGTAGGAATCCAAGAGATGATATTATTTGCAAGTGACAAAAAGTGTATTTGAAGACTAGTGACAACTAGAGACAGGAACATCAAGAAACAGAAGACCACAAGAAGCAACACTGCCTCAGTAAGGGAGCATAAGAAATTATCCAGTGAATTATTAGGAAAAATATTAGAGAAACTATAACCTCTGTCAAGCTCATGAGAGAGGAGGAACTCATAATAATATGTTTAATGGAATCAAGTGTCAAGTATGAAATGATAACAAGCCATAGCATCCACATGCCTTGTGATATGTGGAGGTTAATGGTAACAAGCTTAATACCTTGTTTTCCATAACCTTTTCACACATAAGGTTAACAGAGGATAACAAAAATTCATCCATACATAATCATGCAACTGATCACATGTTATAAAACCAACATGACATAATAGCCGTACTTGAAACCTGTGTGGAAAACAAACCAACAAGATTCCAAAGCCACATATGTTTCCATTTAATCAAGTACCTATATATTAAAATATGGATTACACACAATATAAGGAAATGTTCACCACACTTGGATGGAACCTCAACTATGAAAAGTCCAAAGCCACTCATGTTTTTCCACTTGATCAAGTACTAAAAACAGCAAACATAGTTTACACACACACTTAATTAAAATATTAACCAAACTTGCTAAGAGTTTCAATTAGGAAAATAACAAAGCCACATAATAGAAAAACAATTTCCTTCACCCATTAAAATCATTTGGTTTGACATAGGATAAAATTCTCTATTAAGTGGTTTTCATTTTAGTGCATAGAAAAGCTACTAGGTAGTGTTACCAAAATTATTTTCTAAATAGAACTTGTAGCTAAAATTGTCCAGTTATGATACACCACCTTGTTAACCACATGGTTTTTATGTGCAATCATAATAATCATGTTTGAAAACATTTAATAACCATTTAATAAAGTAAAATAAGAGAAAACAACAAAACCACTTAATTTAGCACCCTAAATAAAAAAATCAATATTATCCAATTTCACCAAAACAAAACATGGTGAGATTGAATTTTTGATGAGGAATTCAAATATAATTTTTTATAATTTTTCTCTTTGCAAAAAGGCCCTGAAAACAGTGTTTTCACTCACATTCTATTAACAGAAGGACCTAGTTGTAAAACTTATTAATCCCAGGGGGTTATTGAAAGGTTTTTTTCTTTCTTTCTTCTTCAACCTCGGACAGAAGGCAGAGGAGACATGGTCGAGCCGCCGCTGCCGTCTGCCACCTCCTCGCGACCGCCCTTCCGTACGGATAAGAAGGAGGAGAAGCCTCCAACTTGCTCTCTCCCTCCCTCACTCGCTCGCTCTCTGTCTCTCTCTTGCCCGAAATGTACCAAACCTAACCCTAAACGTCGGCTGCCACTCGCCTCCGGCCATCCACGGAGAATCTAAGACCACCACGAGCTCCGCCTTGATGTCCTCTACCGCTCCGGTGAGTCTCGTTTGCTGGGAAGCTCGGAGGAAGCTGAATCGAACCATCTACTTCACCTCCAGCCGTCGGACACCACGGTCGATTCCGGTGACCCCTTGCTTCCTCGACCTCATCGTCGCGCTCAGGGTGAACTTATGAACCTACGGGTGCTCTCCGTTATGAAATTGAGTCACGAAATCTGTGTTTTCACCGAGCACCTGCACCCGCCGCCGCGCCGGTGGTCGCCGGCGACCATTTGGTCGATGCGCCACCACCTCTAGGATCCCCGAGTCGCTCTCCATCTACTGGTACTCTCCAATCGAACTAATTCAAAGTAAATCCATCAATTGGAGATCGACAAAGTTGGATTGCTCTATTGATCACGCAACCATGACATCAACGTGATGTCATAATCCTGTTTCATTTTCTTTTTGAATTAAAACCGAATATGACAGGTGGGACCCACCTGTCAATTTAAAATTAGCAGAAAATAACTAAAACTTATTAATTCAATAACTTTAATTCCATAAATGAAAAAATATAAATGATACACCAAATTAATCAGGAAAATATAATCTATTATATATCAACTTTTAAAAAATGTTTAATAAAATTTAAAATTAAATATTTTCTTTAATTAAATTAAATCATTTAAAATTGAGAAAATTAATAAATAATTCATAAAATCAGAAAATACAAGTTATATACCAAAATGCCCCAAATGACAAATGCAACCCACCTATGATGTTTTCAAAGATAGTTGATCAAGTTTTCATGTGTGCAATGTTTTGTCTAGCCATTTAATATATTTAAAATTAATAAATTAATAACTTATTCTAATATTTTCAGAATACTTCAAATGATATACCAAATTAGAGAAAAAAAACATTTTCAACTCAAATATGTCAAACACAAAACATTTTGTTTAACTTATAAACTTGTTTCTAAAGGTATAATGAAATTCTATAATATTCCATTATAACCAGAAATAACTGCCACAACATTATTTTCCTTATCAATAAAACCCTCATGTTTTCACATCTACTAAACCTATCATCACAAGTAATTATCTAGTTATGTGGTGATAGAGTTGGTTGTGCTAGTCCTCATTTTCAATTAAACTCTTTGTCATTAGTTCTACACCTTTGAACATAAAATAAAATGTGTCTGTTATCGTTTCAATCCGTGTGCTATTGTATTATTACCTAACCAAGTAATCAAAGCTTCTACCTAAACATGATAACAATTGTTTGTTAAATAAAAGGGAAACACACGTAAGACTAAACGAAGTAACAACATCATCACCACAATTAATGAAACAACTCACCTAAAACCTATGTAATCTTAGTATCGTATCGATCATAGCTTACACATGTAAGTTGGGGTATTTTCCAGGGTATTTCAGGATGCATCTCATTACTATGCATGTATCATCTTGCCAGTGTTTTCAGTAGTCCTTACTGGGACTACTTTGTTATCTTTCAGATCTCGGGATTTCTCTACGCGACCCTCGAACCCGAAGACATGGATTATTATGGTTATTTCAATCTCAGGAAAGTTCATCACTTGCTCATATCCTTTGCAGTATTTCATAACGAACTATTTGCAAAACCCTATCGTAATATCATCCACTCTCAAAAGAATGCATGATCCTATTTTGATAATAATATGACTAATTGAATGACTACCCGAGTGGTAGTGTTCTATTTGGTGGGCGGATGGAGCCATGGTAAGATGAATAGGTCAAAGGAAGGTTCCATCTGCATGGGAAAGTATTACCTAGGACTTAACCACAAATGCCGTTAGAACTCGGTTCGGCGTAAATACCATGTTAACCATGGGTCTTCTATGGGGGCAGCAAGTAAGCTGTGATCTTCTCTCGTTCGCATGTCAACGGACTTCCAGAGACGTACGCTGTAGGTCTTGTGGGACTACATGCACATGGGTGGGAGCCCTTACGTCCCACGGACTCTGGGGTCTATGAGTGTCTGCCAGGGGCACATAGGTCTCCATCGTGAGGGGTGGAATCAGGGGTTCAACCTGCTGGTGGAAATGGGTAGGCATGCATTGTGCGGAGAAGCACGGTTTGGCTTGGACCAACAACCGGGCCCCACACCTGAGTGGGAGTGGACATGAATGTACAAATGGTTGTGCAACATGGTCTTGGTCGCCCATCGGTAAAGTAACGCACTGCAGAGTGTAAAAGGATGTGGCATGTTACCCCTGTTCCGGGAAGGAACTGCGAACGCTACAGGAAAGGCAACTCCATGAAGTTCTAGTCCTGTGATGGTCTGGTGGGCATAGTTTTCAGAATTAAAAGAAACCTCTTGAAGAAAGTTTTACAAAACCTTGCATTAGCTTATGACTCGTTCGAGTCTAAAGCTGTAGTTAGTGGATCAAACTACCCACTATATATCATGAACTTGCTGAGTAATGCTCGTTACTCATTCGTTTCCGTTTGACCCCCTGCTTAAAGTTGAAGCCTATGGAAGTCGTCATCGAGAAGCCATCGATGTCTAAGGAAGCTAGGTGGAGTCATCTCTTACTTAGCCAGGAAATCATCGTCATCAACAACGCTGGCAGAGGAGAAGCTATCAAGGTGCAGGTGGAGACCATTCTTGGAATTAACTTTTACAAGCGATAGATTAGGGCTGACATCAGCCGTAGTAGATTAGGTTCTGAGCTAGAGTCATTCTCCAGCTTGGAACTTCGAATTGCTTCTTTTGATGTTTCATTTGCATGAGATCTTCTTTGATTCATCAAAGAGATTCTCAAGATTTTTTAATGAAGTTTGTATCCTATAGCTTTGCTTGGACCTGCTGTGTTTCCGTTGTTCCACTCCGAGGGATGTAATATTCACGGATAAGTCCTTCTGTGAGTATTATGTCATCGACTTGCGCACTACACATGCAGTGGTGTGCTGGGTCACCACACATCCCTCTCAGCCTACAGAGATGTTTACTCTCACATGGACGGTGGAATCATGGATGGCTGATGGAGAAGAGGTGGCGGTGTCGATGGCGATGATCTCCTCCGATTCCCCGTCCTGGTAGGGCGCCAAAACAGGAACTTATGTTCCCCGAATCGAGTTTTGATGTGGCGGCAGCGCTCTGTTGTGTTTCTTTGGAATATGACGAACCCCCCCTCGGTTTTTAGGTTACGGGGCATTTGTAATCGAAAGGGGAGTCCGAGGGGGTGTCCGGGTGGCCCACACCACCTGGCGGCGCGGCCAGGGGGCGCCAAGGGGTGGTGTGGCCCCCTCCTTGCCCCTCTCTAGGCCTCCTTCTGGCTCCCGGGGTCTTCTGGTGTTTTAGGACCAATGGGATCTTTTCTAGGTAATTTCCTGAAAGTTGATTTGTCTGCACAAAAACGAGACACCAATGTAATTCTGCTGAAAATAGCGTCAGTCCGTGTTAGTGGTATCCAAAACTCACAAGTTTAGAGGAAAACAATAAGAAAAATGTTCGAAAAAGGAGACATGTTTTGGACGTATCATGCCCCTTGTGTGGTTTTTGTAATTAATGACAATCCTTATGGACTAATGTTTGCATTGATATATTCTTGTAGGACTTGTAGGAAATTCTTGGAGTAGCCGTATTGGATTCAAGAAGATTATATGAAGGGATTATCCAAAGATATGGCCGAGAAGCCTTTTCTCTATCCAGTGGTAGTACCGGCTTGTTGTCTTGATGTTGTCGATGGGTCACTCATTAGGGTCTTCATCATAGATAGGATATGGAAGATAATGTTGGTAGTCCTCACTTGTTTGTTGTTGACGGTCATGTCGATGGCGACCTCGTTGATCAAGCAGAGGATGGCGTCGGTTATCATTACGATTAAGTCGACGATGATGTTGGAGACGTGCTTCACGACACTCACTATCTTCTTGTTCATGGTTTTGTTATTGATGAATGTCTTGCTCTTGGAGGTCATTATGGTGGCAACACACATTTTTCCTTGGAGGCCTTTGATGTGGGCGAGCACCTTTCACAAAGTCATGTAGGCCATAATCATTAGCGGAGCTTGAAGGAGGTGGGTGATGATGACGACGAAGGTTCGGTCGTCGAGGAGAGTGTTGAAGAGGTTCATCACGTCCTTGTCGATGTCGAGGAGGTGGTGAAGGTGGCGAGCTATCATCATACCAATTCCATGGAATAGCTTGCGGAGATGGTGGTGGTTCCTGCTTTTGGTGGTGAAGTCCACCATTGTCCATGTTAGGATGACGATAACGGCGATGAGCTTCAGGATGAACATGAGGTTGTTCACTTGAACGCCTAGACCTTGAAGAACTTCTTGCTCGGTGTGAAGAGGACTATGATCGATGGTGGTTGGCAAGATTCACCAATTTAATGTTCAGTCGCGCCATTTGATCATTGAAGCGAGCATCTTGATCTCGAATTTGACGCTCATAGCGCTCCAAGCCGTCACGAACAATTTGGCGTAGTTGCACATGTTCGTTGTGGGTGACGAAATTCTGGCAGTTGTCGTTGTAGAAGGGGTTGTCTTCATCCTCCAAGCTCACACTTCTGAATACTCCATCCCTAGCCATCTCAAAGGCAAACAAGTATGATATGGAGAATATGTGGCTCGGTTACCGAACTTTACCTTTCTTGGCTGTATTGAGGCAAGTGGATATCCTAGGTGTAGGCTGGTATGACAAAAGCGAGCTCAAAAGATCGAAAAAGAAACCGAAAACGACAACGCACACACTTTATGGGGATCTCAAATGGGTGAGGAAAGTGGTAAAGAAAATTAACCAAATCCGACGAAAAGTTTGTTGTTAAATATAGAAATTAAGCATAATGACTAGTTACTAAAGAACCAAATTCACAAGGGGTGGAAACAATCTAACACACACAAATGATTATTGGGGTTAGTGCGGACAATGGACGAGCGGAGACGTAATATTCCTATCGAAAACTAAGCTCAATGCCACACGAACACAAGAAGGACGCTAGCTTGTATTACAAACTTTAAAAGGAAAGAAGATTCGCACCGTGGAAACCGGTCAGTCTTTTCTCTTTTGCACGGGATGCTACACGTTCCTACAATGGATAACACTTGGCATCAATTTTTTTTTGATTTTTCCAGATAATTGCCAAGCCTACTCGAACTACGCTCTCATAAGTGTCAAGCACGCACTCTCGGTGCCACTAGTGTGATGCAAAGCAATATAAAAGAGCTAGTACGAATGGGCAAGGCACACAAACAAGAACTTAGTTCAAGCGGAAGCAAGTTATACCTAATTGATGGATGATCGCGGACTTGTAGTCGGGGGGTTATCGATGTCGTGTTGATTTTTCGATGTGGTGTCATATATGTTGTTGAGGGCTTCATGGCGAAATTCGAATTACTCAAATCGGAGCAACAACGACAAAGAAAAACAAGTTTGAAAATATGCCTAGGAATCGTAGTTGCAGAAAATTTTCTGGGATTTTTGCCAATTTCGAAATTCCTTCAAATTCAAGATAAAATTCGTGGAAATTTTTGGAAAAGTGGATGAATAGAAAGATGGAAGATGGTTTTAAGCAACAAATCCATGGACCAAATCGACGAAAAACTCAATAAATCGATAGATCAGCCAAAATCCTTTTTGGGGTTATTTTTGGTGATTTTTTTTTGGAATTTAGAGATGGTAGAGAAAAAATTTGGTGGAAAAGGGGGTTTGTGGAGGTCAAATTTGTGGCAACGAGGCTGTGATACCAGATGATATGATCGGTAACCACGGATTTGGACCCGGTCTCACAAATTAACCAAGAACATGAAGAGCACAGGGCTGAACGCGAAGAATAATAGGGGGGTCAAATAGAGGAAACAAGGTAACCGATAAATAGCGTGAGTCGAAGGATTCAATCCCCCGTCAACTAGACCGCAACAGCCACCTGCGGAACAATCAGTCGGTCCAAACTCACCTTGTAAAAAACCAATATAACACCCGTGGCCGGTCCACCACGCCAATATAGCCTCAAGGGCCAGTTGAGGTAGATTGGAAAGGCTCCGACTGATTTCCAAGGGGAAAGGACGGATATCCCAATGTAGCCTTGATACAGATCCAAATTACTAGGTAAATGGAGCAGGTTTGGTACGGTCCTAGATATACATCTTAGGAATAGCCTCACAAGAGGAATCAAAGAGCCAAACTCAAATCTCAAATACCATCTCTAACCCTAGATCTAAGCCCATGGGGAACTATTTATAGTCTAGGTGCGAAGGGGTAGGTGGTAGGGGAAATACAAGGGTCAAAGGATCCGAATATTGGCGCGTAGGCCGAGCACCAACGGTAGTACCACTGGAAACACTTGTTGTACCATTGGGCGGTAGTACCGCTAGGATCGCCGGTGGTACCAGCTGGAGGTTCCCGAAGGCCATTTAGGCGGTAGCTCCACCTGTGGTACCACTTCGTGGGGATCCGGCGGTAGTACCGGTGGTGTTACCGGCGGTCAGTTTCCGAAGGCTGCTTGGGCGGTAGCGGCAACGGTGGTACCGCTCCCTAGGACTCGGCGGTAGTACCGTTGGTTTCACTAGTAGTACTGATGCCTAGGTTTTCTTCTCTTCTTCTTGTGCATCTTCTTGACGACTTCCTTAGTCCTTCTCTCGAGCTTCTTGGACATCATCTTGGGGCTCCAATGGGGGATCATACCTGAGCATACATAGAGTCGTTCCATGAGGTAGCGCACCATTCACCAAGTCATCAAATTCATGACGGGATAAAGGGCGAGTTCACCTTTTCTTGCATAGCCTTTGCACGAGCTCTCGTCGTAGGTCCTTTAAGTGTTTTAGATATGCTTGGTGGAATAGGTTAGGCTACATGAATGAGGCTAAGATTATGGCGAGGGCGATGACGATGGCTATGGCCATGACTACAATAATGATCATTATGATCAAGATGGCAATGAGGATTATGATAATTATGGTGATGATGGTGAAGATTATTGATGGGAACAAAGGAATTCTGAAGTTTCTCGAAATTTAGCTAATGCAGAATGTTTGAACCTTTTTTGTATTTCCAGTTGACATTTCCTATATGAATCATGTTGTTTGTGAAGTCACTCAAATATAATATATTTTTTTTTGAAACAAAAAACCCAGCCTCTGCATCTCTAGTCGATGCACACGGCTTATTATATTAAATGCGAATATTCAGCATAGCAATAATCTCATAATACAAATCAACGATAACGCAGCGTGGCTGAAAACACAAGCCACCAAAAAATCGTCCACACATGTAAATTACACATGCTGTAATCTCCTAGTGTGCAACCAGCCACCCTGGTTGAAGATAGCCCGGACAACCGCCACGAGCCGGGTGCATCCAGAAGGCAAACGTCCTCGCTGGTCTTCTGGTAACAGGAGCGACCATTGTTGGATCCAAAACGTAGCGCGGTGAACCACCTGGAGAAAAAATTACCAGAGTTCAAATTGTTGAAAATAACATCGTTTCTGCAATTCCAAATTGCCCAAATAAAACCACATACATTTGTGCGTATACTTGCTTTGGTACACTTATCCACCACATTTAGCCAAGTCCCAAACAAATTGGAAACAGATACATGTGGTGTGATAGAAAAAGTAAAATAAACTAGTCTCCATATTTTACGAGCGAACTCACATGAAATAAATAAATGATCAGCAGTCTCATCCTTCGCACAAAACACACATTTGGTACACCCCGTCCACCTTCTTCTAACTAGATTATCCTTAGTCAAAAGTTTCTTACGGTAAAGAAACCACATGAATTTTTTAATCTTTAGTGGGACCTTTAACCTCCAGAGATATTTGTGTAGAAATCGTGTATTTCCATTCATTTGGTGCTCATAGTAAGATTTAACCGAAAAAACTCTTGACTGTGTTAACTTCCAATTAAACCTATCTGACGTATCATCAAGAGATACATCCATCAATTTTTGTACTAAGTTTAACCATCGCTCCCACTTATCACCTAATAGCGGTCTTCTAAAGATAATATTAGGATTATCATCCATTAGCACATGAGACACTGTGACATTATTATGAATTCACACTACCACTAGTACCGTGAAATATATATTCTGAGGCATATATGGTTCTCCTGTTTCTGGAATGCTATTATTCTGAAATATTGTCGTCCTGAATTACTTTTTCCTCTTATACGTCACCTCTCGGGTGAAAAAAAAATCACTGAGAATCGACTTATAAATGATGATTAGGAAATCACCAAAATCATTTCGGCTATAACATGTTCCGACCGTTACTAGTGGACATGGGTTATTTTAAAACTGACGGTGCTTGTTGCCTCTCTTCTATAAGAAGACCGAAGGGTTGTCTACACCATCGGCAATTGCACTAACCAATTGTTTGGTTCTCCGCTCAGTTATACTCCCTCTGTTCGGAATTAGATGACTTGTGTTTGTCCAAATATGTATTTAAACACAAGTCATATAATTCTGAACGGAGGGAGTACTTAATACCGACGGGATAGTAAACCATAGGCGAATATAAAGTCCGATGGGGAAAAATAATCGTTGGAACAATAATACCCGATTGTGAAACGTCAACTACAAGTGTCACAGAGTACCTGCTAGACCGTTGATGGCCAAACCATGACCGACGGCTTTCTGTTAGTTTATTGCCGTCGGACAATATGTTACCCGACCGTACCTTCGGCTATGAATGTAATGGCCGGCCGAGCATACCCGACGGTTCACCGTCACTTATAAACATATTCGACGGTAAACTGAAATAATCGACGGTAAGTTAGCTCTCAGTCAGATCGCAATATCTAGTAGTGAGCTATGCTCGTTGAAGGTACTAAATGCACCGTCTAGAGAAATGGTCGTTAATTTAGCGTCATATGATCAGCCCATGCATTTCTTTTTGTGACAAAGGGCTTTTATTACTTAACAAATTTAAGCATTACACCCGATCTCTGCATCATGACAATGCACATAGCCGAAATCCTGCACCAGAAAAAACAAATAAACGACAAGTCTACACAAATTATGAAGACGTAGACTGTCGACAACTATGGAGCTGCTATCCGTAGATCAAGCGGCTATCCATGTGGGATAAAAATATCTCTCTCCACCTGCTCCACCCGTGCACACGCCTCCATAAAAAGGTCTCGAACTCCCCCCCCCCCCCCCCCCCCCCCCCCCGCTGTAATGTGGACCACGAACAGAGAACACATCCGCATCGGAATAGAACCTGCATACGAGAATAACTTTTATCATTGAAAATTTTGTCATTTCTACATAGTCAGAGCGACCATATAACGGCAAGTGCTCATACCCTAATAATAGTTTTAATCTTTTATCCACCACACTTAACCACTTACCGAAAATATTTGCAACGGATGTGAGCTGATAAAGGTTCGAACCCATTTGG